>JBBPKE010000409.1:0-20460 GCA_038089095.1 Tylopilus orsonianus | reverse complement strand
AGGGTGCTCACAAGGGCATCAAGGGACGACCAAAAGGTGTCAAAGGCCGCTACACTATGGTAGATGCTCGGATGAAAAAAGAGGTACGAACCTGTAAGGGTCAATTCTGGAAACTAATGCCCTACCCCCAGTCACGAGCCAAAAAGCGTGTGCAGAAGGCGAAAAGAGGTGGTGGTAGACGCAGATAGCCAGAGCTCGCCTTCATTCCTTTTTTTTTTTCTGTCTAAGAACTTGCGTACCCAAGTCAATTTCCTCATCGCATCAAATCTCATTCCATAATTTGTGAGCCAGAGCCAAAGCATTATTTATCTAGATAGACCGCCCGTAAATTATCCTTCTTACTTCTCGATTCCGAGGGCACCATGCTAAGCTGATCACACATAGCGAGGAAATGCTTCCAGCTCGATCCCTCGGCAGCACCAGAGAATTTTACCTAAAAATCACTAAAGCTTACTAGCCAGACCGGAGGCAAATGAAGAACTGACCTGACAGAGCTCCATTTCTTGGGTACTCTGCAGATCCATTATCCTCTCGTTACAAACTTCTACCCCAGTTTCCGTGAGGTAATCGTTTGTGGTTGGTAGTAAAACCAGGTCATCGTTCTGTCTCACGGTTAAGCTATCATGCAGATAGAATGTCCTTCCTTCGAAACTGAATGTTAGTGGTGGGTCGAGTTGAGTTAGGTGGTCTGCATTGGTCACGCTATGCAAGAGCTTAGCATCACAATTTCGAGGAAGTGGATCAACGCACGAATCACGAAGCCTATTAGCATACTCTCGAAGGACTTGTGGCCGTTGTGCCAATGATACATCATCGTATGTGAAGACACAAAGCTGCAAGTCCACTGGGCTAAATTCCAAGCTGTTAATAAGCTTGCCGTCTATAGATGTATACTGACCGGTCTGGTAACATCAAGTTGATGTATGTTTCACTCCCTACTTGACAATTCGAGTTTGGCCCGTTGTCCGATGCCTCGAGTAGGTTACTTGGCAGAGGAACACTTTCCCGGGATGAGAAAGTGTCTGTAATTGAATTGAGCCCATCGGATGATAGCACATCTGCGAACTTTTTGTTTCTAAAATCTTGCGCTACTTGGACGCTAGTGGATTGAAAATCAGAGAGCTCGACTTCGAACTTCAAAACATGCTGCAGGGACTCTGAAACTCGGTCAACTATCTCCGGCAATGTTCGATAGATCAGTCGGCGAAAACATCTTCTTTTACCGACCGTGGCCGTCATCACAGCAGGTGGAAAACTACATCGACGAAAGAGCGTCAGCAACTCAGATAGAACCAAGTGACACAAACCTTGGAACAAAATTCAACGGCGTACCGGAAGTTTCAACCCATTTGAGGATCTCAGGAAGTGACAATGTACTTCTCAAGGGTGAAAATAACGATGCTCGTTGCGGCTTATCGACCGAGGATAACAAGACATGGCCAAACCTGAACATCCATTAGTATCTATCAAGAAATCAAAGAGTCCATGTACGAAGCCGAAATGATTCGCTGGCGATAGGGGGCGCTTTCAGGCATTGTTGGATAAACAAGTTGGCTGAGCCCCCCTCTGGTCCTAAGGTGAAATTAGATTAGTTATGCCACTTACTTTTCTGAACTGTACTCACTGGTTCAGGTTAAGAAGGCAATGTGGATTATCAGCTAGACCACCACTAGATGCTACATCTTCGTAGGAATTGATACCCAACCAATCCGCTACTCGGCGCAGTCGGAATGCGTCATTGGAATGCATCGTCCAAGGGAACGGGCAAGGGGTGACGAAAGGGTATACAGAATACATGTGGGGTTCGGAGTTTGCAATGGGGAAATCCTTTGCCTTGTAGGGCGGATCATAACAAACAGTCGGTGCTTGTGTTCCAACCTGCAAACACGATTAATCTGATGGTAAACTCATGTCGCTGCTAGAAAATACACCACCTCAAGCGAAGCGCGGAGCGCTAGCTGTTTGGCTGCAGTAATGTCGCTGTCATCCTTGGCACATATGCGGACCTGTGCGACAATGGAAAAGAGCTCAGAAACTTTAGGTTGAAAATACATACCTTGCCTCTGTTACCATGGTTCTCGACATATGCGCCAGATAACCGAGATATGCGTTGCAGCAAGTCCGATCGGACAGGACGACCAGTGGGCAGTTCGAATATTTCATCAATTAAACCCTGGTAAGTGTGGTTTAATTAGACAGGTAAAAGTAGTCAGATTAGTCGTGCCTTCTTCAAACAGCTGATATATTCGGACAAACTCTTCAGAGAACCTCGTAAGCCTTCAACACGCAAAGAGAGTGGGCTGGATATTAGGGATATATGCACGTTATATTGCGTCGACAACTGCAGCAAATCGGCCCCATCTTTTTGGAAAATGTAAGTGCGTTATCACGGAAAACTTGTTTCTCGCGCCTTTTCCCATTATTAAAAATAGCTGACTCGGAGTCACGGTGAATGCTACAACATAGCTCATTGACGCGAATAGATAAGAAAGGGATAAAACTGACACCTGACGAGCACTTCTGTGGTATCCCGCCTCTTCCTCTCTATCTCTTTCAAGGACGGCCAACACCATGCCTTCTCTATTATAGATTCTGCGTATTCAGTCTTCCGACGTGACGAGCGGGTCCATATTGGATCCAGCCTGTAGAGCTCTGTAAAGCGGCGCAGTTGATCCTTGCTGAAAGACCGACAAAGCATTTCTAGCAAATTCGTGTACTCCATAGCATAGCGCGGCGAGTCGGGCTGTGGGAGGCTTGCGGGTTTACACCGTTCGACATCGTCCAAGGTCGGCTCCAGATCAACTGCTCTGATAGAGGCAAGGTAACGATCAAGCCGGGTCGGATCCAGTGGGTCTCTGGCATTCGCAACCGCGTGGTGAGAATCGCTGTAGGTTGCTGTTCGCGTTCTTCTGCCTGCGCTGGTTGACATACAACCTTCGGAATCTTGGATACGGCCAGGGACCAATGAAAGAGCCTGAGCGGACTGGGAGTAGTGAGCTTTGGTACAGCGAGACAGTAAGCACCAGTTGCATAGTGATCGACGCGCTGTAGTACGCTGAAGGACCTGCACAGACATCACTGTAATGCTTAAAATTGTAGCTTCCGAGCGCGCGTCACTGCTAATAATTATTCGTCTGCACGTGACGAAAACAGCTCCTAGAGCTCAAATCCTTTCCTTCACTGGCTCCTCACTCGCATGCGACGCAACAATCAACCCCTTCTCGTCATCCTCTCCAATCTCTCCCTCCCACCCGTTCTTTGCAAGGTATCTCAAGAATTTGGTATCCTCGTCAGCGAGATCAACTCCCGTCAAATCAGGTACGAAGAAATATGTCACCAGCACTCCAGTGACACCGCAAATAGCAGCGATAATGAAAGTCCAGCTTCACCAGTTGCATGAGCTAGGGTCTCTAGGTCAAGATAAACGTTACTCTTACCGTTTCCCGAGGTTGTTTTGGATGGGAGTGAACGCCTGGGTACCGACTGCAGCACCGGTCTTCCCGATGGCTGCAGAAAGACCATAACATGTACCACTAACGACTAGCTGAGGATCTCAACAACCAGACATAGATGTAGTGACATACCGCACGGGAGTCGCATAGGACCTAGACAAAGGTCATCAAATTCGAAACAAGAAAAAAAAGCACACTCACTCAGAGCTCGTCAAACCCAACATGTCACCTGGTCCCTGCACTCACATGAGCATACAAACAGAAACTTGAATGCCGCATACCAGGTTTCCGAACGATTGCATCAACCCGTAGCTGAAATGATGCCGCTCAGCGAATTTACGTTTTCAGGTCTAACGACTCACAATACCACGAAAAGAGGAATGATTCCTGTGATTTTATCGTATGCAAGGCCAATAATGAGACCCTAAGTGGTGACTGGTAAGTTGTACATGCAGCAAAATGGAGAAACAGGAAACTTACAAACACCAAGTAACCGGAAAATCCCAAAATCATCTGATAGAAGGTTAAGTCATGGAAGGCAGTTTGGGTTCAAGGGCTCACAGTGTTCCGTCTCCCCATTCGGTTGCAGAGCCATGCACCAATAAAGACACCAGGCAAAGCTATCGCTCCAAGTAAAAGTTGCCACTCGGCAGTTTGCTTGATACTACTATTGTGAATTACACTAGAAATTATTGTACCAGAGAACACGCCATTCGGAAATGTGACCTGAGGGTTGTGCACACTATTTAAGACCTAGAAGAGAAGTCGAGAGTCTGACGCTTACAAAGTCATAAAGGAACCTATTGGAAATTAGACGTTGTTTGATCGTTCAGGTATGAGCTCGCACCATGCTCCGCAGGTGCCAATGAGGGCACGCCAGTAATATTTCAATACGAGCCAGTACGGAACTCGGCCTTGGACGAGAGATCAGCAGTGTTATCATTCAAGATCGAAAAGTCATTACGCTTGATAGCACCCTTCCGATAAAGCTTGGAGCTTAGCATACGCAACCGAAATCCCAGCACGCTTAGGGGCAGCAAGATACCGAAGCCGAAGCAAACACGCCATACAGTTTCAAGATGTTGTTCTCCAGCTGCAGAGAGCACGATTAAGAAGACGGAAACTGCCAATGGACCACCAAACTAATTCCAAGCCATGTTATTGGTTTGAAAATGCTTCGACGAAAACGCAGTTAGTTACCGAAAGAACGAAATTCGTGACCATGATAAAGACTGCCGAAAAAAAAAGTTGAGATGGGAAGGTAAGCAATAGATGGACAGTACCTGGCCCGCGACTCTGGACAGATCTTTCATTAGTTGCCTCGCTCGCGCTTGTCGACGAAGCGGGGTATTCTCCACCAACACCCTGCACGGATCAATGACAAGACAAGTGTACAAGTGCGACGAACTTACGACGCCGGTGATTCCTCGCGCAACTGTAAGGAACCAAAACAAACCGAGCGCACTTCCGTTAGCGCCATGAGCGGCAGTCGCAAGAGTGGCGCCGAGAACGATGAGCAAAGTGGTGCTCACAAGAGCAACCTTGCGGCCTATTCTGTCACAGATTAAACCGACAAAAACTTGCCCGATAATTGCGCCTAATCAATGTCGAAGTTAGGGCACTCTGAAATCAATTCTCGTTCACATGTACTAACCAACAAGAAGGGCATTTGACACCTGGGTAGAGATGTTCGACGTATAAGCTTTAGGGTACAGTGTCTTGAAGACAACCTAGAGGGGATCCTTCAGATCCTTCAGATAAGTAAATAAAGTTTAACCTACGTTCGCCATCGTCATTAAGTTGTTTTGATCTAAAACGACCACTTAGCCTGTTTCTGCGGGGTATGAAACATAAATTACAGCCGTCACTGATCAAACCAAAACCAGACGCAAGAATAGTGAGCCAAGCGCTAAGTGACTCTTTCTCGTTGAGTTCATGGGCAGTCGCTTTGAGATTCGCTTCATAAGCGTTGACTGATATGTTCCGGGGGACACCGGTCTGGTCCTCCTTCGCGAAGCCGACATCTTGTTCGTCTGACATGAGATAGGACGTAGAAAGGCCAAACTCGAGGGTCGAACAGAGCGGGAGACTTGATCCGGGATGCTAGACAGTTTTAAACAAGAACGCACGTGCCCCTTGCGTACCACGGGTACCTAGGACATGATTGCGCCGAATAGTGCTGTCATACCTCTAACCAACGTCTGGCATCACGTTGCCTGTTGAAAGCCAGTGCCTTGTGATGGGAAGCTTCCCAACAGAGCTATCCAAACTTGGGAGAGTGTTACCCGCCCAGAATCAACCAGAATAGTCACGTCTATTATTTGACATCGTGATCCACACGGCACGCATGTGAAGGTCAGCACGAGACCCGGCCCCAGGGGCACGTTCGTTAACCAACCCTAACCCTAGAAAATGTTCAGCCTGATACTGTCTTGCTTATTTGTCTCTCGGTTGTTGAACGTGGAACAAACTCGAGCCCTTGTAGAGTATCGTATAGTTGTGTCAGAACTTCAGGGAGTTTGTTTACAGACGCGCATACGTGGCCTGGTAGCATTTTGCAGCACGACTCGGAGCTAGCTTCAAGTAATGGTACACAGTGTATTGTGATACTGTCTTGTTTATCATCAGAAGTTCCCAGGGTTGGGTGCAATTTCAAGACAAGAAATTCATTCAAAGTTTCCTCCACCTATGAGATGGCCGTCCCGAACGGTACTTCGCATGTCAACATCGACGACGAACTTGACTTTACAGATATCGAGGCAAAGTAGGCAGCTCCGCCTGCGTGTGTGATACACTGCTTATGATCGCTCTTAGATACCATGTCGCCCTTGATGATAGCTTGGACAACCTCGTCGTCGTGGACGGTGTTCCGGTGATTGATAAATCAAAACTCGACAAACTTCTCACAAAAATTTCCAAAGAATTCACTAAGAAGGGTGCTGTTATCAAACCTGAAAATATCTTTGTTCCCTGGGATAATGCTTTGGGGAAAAACAAGGGGCATGTCACCATTCTTTGGATCTGTAGCGCTACTGACCAACCAGTTTCTAGTTACATATTCGTTGATGCAGGGAGTACAGATGCAGCAACGTTTGCGGTTAACGCCATGCATGGCCACCTTTTCGATACAAAGCATACGTTTCTTGTCAATCGGTTTGTGGATATCGAACAGTATGCGAACATGGACGAGACGTATGCCGAACCAAAGATAGAAGAGTTTCATCCAAAGGTTTGAGAATGATGTCCATCTCTGTTTTCGTGTTGACACCCCGCCCAGGAGCATCTACGTGCTTGGCTCGCCGATACGCAAGGGCGTGATCAGTATGTCACCTATCGTGGTGATGACGTCAAGATACATTGGCATGGAAAACCGTCTCAGTGTGAAGTTGCATATTCCAAAAAGGTTTGCATCGCAACTGTAACACCCAATTCCGTTGACACACTTTCCAGAATTGGACTGAGCTCTATGCCTCGTGGTCTCCTCTCGGCACATATCTTGCGACTCTCTTCCGCCAGGGCGTCCGCCTTTGGGGCGGCCCTTCTTGGGAACCCCAGCAACGGTTTGCTCACCCTTTTGTCAAGCTGATCGATTTCTCCCCCTGCGAGAATTATCTCGTTACTTGGTCACACGATCCTATTACTGTATCTCCAACTCTACCTCAAGGTCCCGAGTACTTTTCGCCGGAGGACGAGGGCAATAATATTGCTGTTTGGGATGTCAAATCGGGCCATCTACTGCGGACTTTCCCTACGTCTCTCTTCGAAGGTGAAGACTCTTCGGTGAAAAAACAGATGCAGTGGCCTGCGCTCAAGTGGAGTGCTGACGATAAGTATGTCGCGCGAGTGACGCCTGGTCACCAGATCAGCGTGTATGAACTCCCTAGTATGGGTCTCCACGACAAGAAGAGCCTGAAGATAGAGGCTGTCGTTGACTTTGAATGGTGTCCCCACGGTGACAGGGACAGAGACGATGGCGAGAAGGTAGCCAAAGCGGACAAACTACCAAAAAAAGCTCGGGTGAACATGCTTGCATACTGGACACCTGAAGTGGCTAATCAGCCTGCGAGGGTCACCCTACTGGAATTCCCCAGCAGACGAATTTTACGCCAAAAGAATCTATTCCATGTTACAGAAGTTGGTGTTCCGGGCTGTCAATGAAGTAATATTTAACTGATATCTGGCAGTGCAAACTTTACTGGCAAAATCATGGTGATTTCTTGTGTGTCAAAGTCGATCGTCACACGAAAACAAAGAAATCGATCTTCTGCAACCTCGAAATTTTTCGAGTTCGAGAAAAAGATTTTCCGGTAGAAGTAGTGGAGCTCAAAGGTCTAGTTGCATCTTCTGGACGTCCATTGTGTTAACTGGGGCTCTAGATGCGGTAACGGATTTCTCATGGGAGCCCAAAGGCGAGCGATTTGCCATCGTTTCGAGTAGCGACCCGAACCTCGGTAACCCCGGCCCGGGCATCACTGTCAAGACTGACATTAGTTTCTATCAACTTGACCGGACCAAGAACGACTTCCGGCTTTTGCGTGGGTTTCACCGCGTTGTGTGGTCCGCAGCATTACCGACGCACTACTTTAGGCACGCTCCCGTCTCGTACGAGCAACACCATCCGGTGGTCACCGCGAGGACGACACGTAGTCCTCGCCACCGTGGGCTCATCTACCAAGTCTGAGCTCGAGTTCTGGGATCTCGACTTTAACAGCGAAGAACGCAGAGAGGGCCAGACGACGGAGTGGGGTACCAGTATCCAGCACCTCGGCTCAGCGGATCACTATGGAGTTACGGATGTAGAATGGGATCCGAGCGGGAGATACCTGGCGACGAGTGCAAGCGCATGGAGACATACGGTAGGCTTGCGGTAAATGAGCCCCGATGACTGTTGACTGGGCATTAGCTTGAGAACGGATACGCGGTCTGGGACTTCCGCGGGCAGGAACTCGAGAAACACATCCTCGACAGATTCAAGCAATTCATCTGGCGACCCCGCCCCCGCACGCTGCTGACAAAGGAGCAACAAAGGCTGATCCGCCGAAATCTGAAGGAGTACAGTCGCACGTTTGATGAGGAGGATGCAGCGGAGGAAAGTAATGTCAGCGCCGAGTTGATTGCGCACCGCAAACGGCTGGTCGATGAGTGGAATGCATGGCGGGTACGTTGCAAGCGCGATATTGCGGACGAGAGGCGTGGCAGAGTGCAGAGACTGGAGCACGGGAAGGACGAAGAGGCCAAGGAGGAGATTGAAGAGTGGATCGACGAGGTGATGGAACAAGTCGAAGAGGTTGTCGAGTAAATGATGCTAGACATGAAAGTGGCTGTGTTGCGGGTATTAGGATTTGATGCTGTAAGATTGCCAAGATATCATCGGCCTACTGCCATGTCGCCAGTCGAGCTGTCGCCAGCCTCACAGGCCGCTTCGAGCTCCTCCACCCTATGGGCGCAGCGTACGCATATCATCTTTCTCCAGGTCATGGTCGCACGACTCATCCACTACAGCGTCCAAGGAATGGGTCATTCCCGCGAAACCCAAACCCGGCCGAAAGCCGAAGAAGGAGACCAGCGTCAGCGCAACCGAACTCAAAGACGATGCCGTTCGTCCCCCCTCTCAGTGTTTGCTCATAAACTGATTTTTCCCTTTAGGACGACGAGTCAAGTGGTAGTAGACGTTTGCAGAATAGGCAAGATCCACCCCGAATGCCGTATTTCCGACCGGAGCTAATTTACCTCTCCAGAGCCGCCCAGCGCGCTTTCCGCGAACGCAAGCAGACACAACTGGCTGAGCTCCAGGCTCGTTTGCATTCGTATGAGCAAGGGGAGATCGAGCGCAATGTCGCTTTGCAGAACATCGCAAAGAAGATGAAGGAGGAGAACGAGGAACTCCGCAAAGAGAATCAGTTGCTGCGTGAAAAAATCGCTCGACTGGAGCAGGGATGCAATGAACTGCTTGACAGGGACAAAGAACAAGTGCATGGCGACAAGCCCATCTTGTCCCCCATCTTTTCGCCGGCTGACAGCCCCGCAAGAAAGCGGGCCAGGGTAGATGAAGACATACATGAATCTCAACGTCCTGCCCTCCAATCCTCATTCCCACCCCCATCGTCTTCTCTAGAAGTGTCACCTCTCGAAGGTACTGCCTCGGCTCCCACCTTTTCTTCAAGAGAGCACGAGAGTCACCCCCAACAATCGATCTTTCCCACACCACCACCCATCGACAATATTCCCTCATTCGCTGCAACGAACGAGACGACCAGTACCTTGGACAGCCAAGGTCCCATCAGCACCTACACCTGCATCTTGTGTAGCCCAGATGCACCCTGTGTGTGCAAAGAAATGGATGTCCAGCAAGTATCCAATAACAGTCCGCTCCATCACATTCCTCTTCAAAGTGAGGATTTCGATCAGCAACCAATGATGTCACTGGAGCAACCCGCGCACCCCAGTGCTCCTTCGACTACCACTATGAGTGTACTGGACAATCTGCCAGCCTTCCAGGATCCGGTTCCCATCCGTCGCAGGACGGGTATGTCGAGGGCAAATCCTGTGTTCCCTGTCATGCCAATTGCTACAGCCGCTTCGTCCCCAGCCCCCAAGTGTTCAGGTGATCCCGACAATTGTGTGGCTTGCGCAGACGACAGCTTTGGCAAAGCGTTCTGCCAGGCTATCGGTCACACAGTAAACGACACGCTGCCTTGTGTTGACTGTCCCAAGAGAACCAATCAAACAGGCGAAATTTTGGTCGGTGGTTGTTGCGGCGACATTAGTAAATGCGGCTCGTGCGGTATCGCACCTATTTTTTCCTCAACAACCCCCCAGCGCGGGCCTGAGACCATACCGACAGACGACGCGTGGCGACAGCTCAAATCACATCCCAGCGTTGCTTTCGCGGATTTGACATTGTTGGCGGAAGTGGTTGCGCGTAGATCAAAGTGCACTGGGTCTCGCGTCGTCATATCTCCAGCACCGGGGACCGCAACACCTGATCACGATGCACGGCTCTCCCACAACGAGCCGAGTCTTGCGAATGAAAATCAGTCTGTGTTGCTTACGGACCCTCACGAACATTTCCGTCAAAGACAAAGGGAGAGAGAATCGTCCCCACAGCTCGTTCCACAACACGTACTGATTGAATGTGGACGACGGAGGGTAAGAGAGGTCAATGCGGACGGTGTCAGGGAGGCATTGCGGTTGCTAGACCAGAAGTTTGCGCACATGCGATAGGACATTCTTTGCTTGGACCGTTTTGTCAGTAAAGTCCGAGTTTGCTCGTTTTCTTATGGAACCATGTGTATTATTTCAATGCCATAACTCGGGTTACAGTAACAAAAAATCCACTGACAAGCTGGTCGCGTAGAGGAGATGGAGGCACTATATCTGCTGCTCCCACTCTTGCAGGATCTGACGAAGTTCCCGGTCGAAGGAACGTCGCCCTTGCAGAGTCAAAGACATCTTGCGAGCGACGCCTAGGTCCTCTGGTTGACGAAACATGCGAGCCAGCTGTTTGAGAGGTGCATTTTTCAATTCCTTTGGAAACGGCTTTACTCGCGGCCACAGTTCAAGCAACGTATTTCTGGCCGCCGAATATGCCCCCACAGCGAAATACGCATGGGCAAGAGCATCGATAGCTGGTATGTCAGGCGAAATGCCAGCAGCAACCATCGTCCGAAAAGCCCTCATGGCCAACCTGGGCTCTCCTTTGCGTCCATAACCCGAAATAAGCACCGTCCACATTACCACATCAGGCTCAAAGCCCATTGCCTTTGCCGATTGCATGACCTGTTCTGCAGCCTGCATGTTTCCGGCCCGCATGAAACCGTCCATTAAACAGGTGAAGTGGTAACGATTTGGATGCATGCCCTTGTTCACCATATGATGATAGACAGACTTTGCGGTTGCAAAAGTGGGATCGGTGATGCCTTCGTGCTTGAGCCACATCGCGAAGGTTACTCGGTCATTCTTGACTCCTTTGCGAGAGAGAGCGAGAATGGTGGACCGGAGACAAGAATGGTTGTATGGATAATGGTGGCGACCACTGGGGTCGAAGCATTCAGAGTGTAGGATGCCAAGATTCTTTGAGAACTTAAGTGTATACTGTCTCTTGGATGAAAACTTTGCAGCAGTAGTATCCCATCCGCTACCATAGACCCTGTGCTTCTCTTGACGCAAGGCATTACGAAGGATGATATTGAGATGTCGAATGGTAGGACCGTGGACGTTTTGTGACATGCAGCGCAGAATCCGAGTTAGTCTACATATCTTGACATGTTCTGTACGTTGAAGGTAATTGAGAAACACTTCAATAGTCGCTGCGTTTGGTTGAATACCCTGGGACCGCATAATCCGAAAGATGCATCTTGCGCCGCTAAGTCCGCAGATCTCCATGACTCGAGGTAGGGCAGCATTGAAGACATGTACAGACAAATCGATGCCCTTTACGTCGATAGGAAGCTGGGGTATGTCCTTCAGGTGGAGAAGAGCGAGTACATTTCGGGCATCTATGTCTGACTCAAGCATCGCAGTGAACAAGCTCATAGCCATGTCATCGCGACCACTGAGACAGTAGGTGCGAATAAGCGCAGCGATCACTCCGGCATCGAGCTCGACACCAATTTCGACCATGCGGTTCAACGTTTCGTGTACTCGATGAAACTGTCGCTGACTGTTCAAATAGTTGATCAAGATTGTGCATGTAGCTGCATCCGGGCGGATGTCCAGTATTCTTCGGGAGGATGGGAAAAAAGCATCGACGAGCGAGGACACGCCGCCGCCGGCCCTTGTGGTAGTACCTCCTAGCTGATGGACAGCTTCCCTTCCGTAAGTCGCAGGGACAATCATACGGGTGATGCGTTCCGTGGCACTGGATTCGTCGCCAACATCCAGTAAATGCTGGATAATGCTGTTGAGGATTCGAGTGGATGTCCGAACATCGACATGACCCAACGCCTCGAAAGCTCGTGCGTGGACCTGAGGGTCCAGGCCTAACGATCGATATACGGTAACAATGAGCGCGTGGGTAGAGGCATCGATGGGAAAACCAGCTTTCTCCATCAGGTGTAAATATCTCTGGGCAGAATCCAAGTCTTGATTCCGAAGGTGTCCAGATGCAAGAAGGTGAAAGGTTCGCCGATCGGGTAGAACGCTCTCCCGGGCAAATTCTTCGAACACGCGATCTAAGCGACCAAAACGATGGCATTCGATGAGTGCTCTTATTTTCCAATTGAGAAGACGAGCTGTGGTCTTTCCACACTGAACTCTCGCAAGGGAGACCAAAGAAGGGACGAGAGTCCAGTGGTCCTTGAGAGAAAGCTGATAGGCGACAGACTCGAAATGATTCGGTTTGAAACGACAGCCGAGTGCGTAGGCAAGGACCATTACAGAGTGTGCCCGTGACGGTCGGGAAGTAGATGCTAAAAATTGCGCTAGACGCCTGGCGGACTCTCGCTGGCGAATGTAGCGGCGCAGTTTGAAGGAAGCGTTGATATCCGACACGACGGACGTGATTTCGTCTTTCGTTCCGGAAGAAAAAGCGTTTATAGTATCTATGATCCCGGAAGGTAATTGACCGCGATGCTCGAATGCGCCCCATGGACGTGGAGCGCGCGAAATCTCCGGTAGTGGGGACTTTGTTTCCGGAGATGCAAGGGGAGGTACTTGACAAACGTGGGGAGAGGGTGTGCCTTGTGAGGAGTGCCTTGCGTGGTCTGTGCTGAGTGCAAGTGCCTGTAAACCTGACAGCATGCATGATGAATGAAAGCAGTGTATCGGGGAAGGAGGCGTCGGAATGCGCTCGTAGCGTTTTCCAGGAACGAGGAGGGTTTGCTTTGCGTGATGTTGGCTGTGGGTACGGCCAACTCCCCTCAGCATGGGCAGCCAGAATGGGTGAGTCCACCAGCGTGGTCTGATGGAAAATGAGAAGCCCGTCGCACTCAAGGACCGTTTAAACGCACAAGGGTACTAGCCTACAGATTGGCGTATACTGGAGGACGACTCCAAGTTTTGTGCCGGAAACAGCCGGTGAATTGCCACGGGCTCAGGACCGGAACAACAACCTGAGCGCTGGGCTCTTGTTCTGCCAGCAAGTTGCTGTAATTCCACTTGGTTTTTGCATTTGTGTACCGTAGGATCATTCCTCATGTCATGGTGGCCCAGGGTCCTGATGGCTTCCCGAATCCCAATCACTGTTCTTTTTTCCTGAGAAACTTTGGTGTTGATCGCACTGGCTCGGCTCGATTGCAAAGGCCGGGTCACCACATAACACGGCGACTAGAACATCCCGATAGGGCTGTGATCGGCGGTGCACACCGTTATACGTTGGTTTGTTATCTATTCCAACCCAGAGTCGATGAAAGGGCGCCGCGATGTGCATCGTGCAGCGCTATTGCAAAATTCGGACCGTTATACGCGAATGCAGATGTCTCGTTCCCCAAGATACGTCAACCGTGACAAACGCAGACACGGTCGAGTCGCCCTTCGGGCATGGAGGTCTCAGTTGCCAAGTATTGAGCGGGACACGTCATCGGTATTACCAGGGCATGTTGGCATTAGCGCACCGAGAACGGCCGTGTCTCCAAGGTCGCGGGACCCCAGATTCAAACAAGGTGATCCAAACGTACACGTTCCACGTGCCCGGGGAGGGTTCTTCCGCCGCAAGCGGAGAGTGGACGGTCGGTGTGCGACTTTGCACCCAAGGCGCTGACATGCCGAGTCCACTGGCATTCATTTTGCAGGAATGGCGAGCCACTGCCTGTTCAGAGCGGTGCCCATTCTGTCGAGTCACCTTTCAGTTCCGTGGTTGGGACGCCGCAATCATTTTCACCCCTCCCGTTCTCACAGTGTTTGTTCCTTTGTCTAATCTTGTTTTTTTTTTTTTTTTTCTTTCCGATCCAGGCAGTTCCCATCGAATTGCTTACGGCGGCAAGTTGCCTTGCTGTCACAGATCTAACTTTCTAGCAACACTGCAGTGCCTGCGACATGTTTCAACGTTGCCCTATCACCGCGACGGAGGCTATTGGACCTCGACGATGGCCCAACAGCCTCTTCTTTCGGCCAACATTTGTCACTACCTCCGTATCGGAGCGCTATGACCCAAGACCTGCGTCGGGATACAGCACACATATAAAGGCTACGATTCCTTCATTCCTCCTGAACCCCCAGTCCTGTCCCTCATGTACTCGTCCCATCTTACAATCCTCGAGAAGAGTTCGACGCTCTACCCATCCGCCCCGGCCTTCAGGGTTCCACGACCAGATCCCATCACCGGACGGGTACATGATTGGCTCCCAATAACGTATCAACAGTTCAGGGAAGATGTCGAATACACGGCGCGGTACTATCGTAGGATCCTTAATTCCGTCGGCGTTCCCGATAACTCGGTGGTTGGCCTTTGGTGAGTCCCAACCGCTCTCGCCTACATTCATTTTCTTATTCTACGCAGGCTTGGTGGGATGACCTACCAGGATGTTCTCCACATATATGGCATCTCGAGAGCCGGCTACATCCCTCAACTGTTCAGCATACGGCTTCCGAATCCTGATGTCATCCTTGAACTCCTCCACAAACAGAATGCCCGTGCTCTGATATACGCCCCCGAGTTCGCCAGCGCGACATCATCCTTTCCCTTATCGGTTTTTCTTGCGGTCGGAAAGGATGAGATGGAGCCTTGTTCGGACGAGCTACCGCCATTCTCCCCTAAGAGTGGGGATCAGACAGTCTTCGTATTCCATACAAGCGGGTCTACATCAGGCAGTCCCAAACTCGTGCCCTGTAGCCAACGGTGGTTAGACACGATTGTGGCAAAGGCCAAGTATATCTGTGCTCCTCGCGATCCGCAGCGCAGAGACGTCGCTACCTGGATGTCAGTCGCTCAGATTATTCGTGTTTGTCAATGCTGATCCTCTTCTCACAGGGGGAGCATGTGCCACATTGCGCAGACCTTCAGTAAGCGCGCGCGCCCTACTCCTTTCTTGTGATGATCCTAATATTTTCTTCCAAGTGTTGATCGGTGCCCTGCAACACGGAACCTGTACCATCCAGCCGACTAAAATAGCCTTTTCCTCTGAGGAGCTGGTTGACGTGATCCTCCGATGTGACCTCAACCGTTTAAACCAATTTTCTACCTTCCTTTCCTCTCATCTTCGTAATGCCCGTTCGAATCCAAAGCTTCTGGAGCAACTTCGAAGTCTCGGCGAGATTATCTTCAGTGGTTTGCCGCTTTCCCGCGAAGACGAGGAGTTCGCCTACCAGAGTGGGCTCAAGATCAAGGTACGCTGCACAGTTTTTTTTTTGGAACACGAGAACATTGTATTGATTGCTCCACAGAATCTGTTCGGAAACACGGAATGTGGTGCCATGCTCTTCTCTGCAGGCGGTAATGGTCTGGACGCTGCTCTGCTTCAGGTTCTTCCGAGCACATCATACGCGTTCGTCCCCATCGATGCCGCCTCTGGGCATCAGTCATCGACCCAGTTACTGGAACTGGTTATTTTGGCAGACTCTGGCGACTGTCCGGATAGCTCGCTGAGGGGTACCGATGGCCATTTTCACACCGGTGACTTATTCCAGGAAAAGTCGACAGGGTCGTACGTCTTTTGCGGTCGTAATGATGACTGGATAAAGAGCGAGAACAGCCTGCGCTGCGACACAAAGTGTGTGCAATGTTACTACGGCATGCGGAGACTGTTGACTTACAAGCCTTTTCAGAGCCATCGAGGACAATGTTCGAGAGACGTGCGGCAACCTGATTGAAGATTGCATCGTTGTTGGCACAGGCAGGCCATCACCGGCGCTCTTTGTTGAACCCGCCCCCGGAATAGATCACGCCAGACTCAAGAGGGAAATCATTCGCAAGACCCAGCGTTTTCACAGTAGACGCTATCTCCACGAGCGTATCACTTCTCCCAAGTTGATTATTATAGTCCCATCCAAGTCACTTCCCAGGACCGCGACGAAAGGGAATATTAGACGGCGAGCGGTCGAAGAAGCTTACCAAGTACAGCTGGACAATATCTATTCTTCTCTACCATGAACGGCCAAAGGCCAACTCGGACACTCGGACATCGAGAACTAGCCTACCCACTCAGTTATTTGATACGCGCCATTTTAATCCCTGCATAGTCGTCGTCAATAATTACTGTACGCACAATACACATGTATTGATAATCTTGGTGGTGGATTACTGGCAGAGAGTAGTTGGAAAAACAAAATGTGCTATAGTCGTTGACTGCAACCCGGGATGGGATATTGTGCTAGAGTACGGGACCGAATGATTCTGGAGGCTGGACAAGGACGTCGTCGGCTGTGATGTGAAAGGCAAAGCAAGCGATGTCTCGAGTAGCGGGGGAGATTGTCAAGCAGCGGACTTGTCTGTCGACGGTATGCTTCGCATGACGTGTTTCAAGGAGTAACGCCTCATCAGGTGGTGCGGCCGTGTGGGTGTCGGACGACGGAGATGACAGGGTGAGATGGTAGGCAAGAGGGAATGGAGAATCATTGGGGTTGACCGGATCCTTGGCGCCAAGGTCTGCGGTGGCATCCTCGAGGACGGGGAAGGGATGGAGGTGCTGCTTGTACGGCGGACGGCAGCCGGGGGATGCAGAGCTGAGAGCCCAATTCGCCAGGACGACGAGCGGGAGGTGTGAGCGTCGGAGGGCTTGGACAGCATTCAGGACGCGGTGGAGCGACGCAGCTTTTTCGGGGGCACTGCTGCGCGACTGCTCGGAAGACAAACGGTCGGGCCAGTAGAAGGTGCTGATCGAGTCTATAGCGAGGAGGGCGATTTCCTGGTTTGGCATGTGGGACGTGTGGTACGCGGGGAGATTCGCGATGGAAGCGGCGAGCTGGGCGAGGGACGCCGGACGAAATAGATGCAGGCGGAGGAGAGACTGTCGGACGCATTCGAGCGGGTCGAGAGTGCTGGACGGGAGACGGGATATACGCTGCAAGAGAAGGTGGCGGAGACGGTGGATGTCAAAGGAGGCGTCCGTGTCGTAAACGACAGCGGCGATCTGTGCGTGCGGCAAGGGCGGGACGGGGCCGAGGAGGAGGGAGAGGAGGATGTGATAGAGCAGGTGGGTTTTGCCGGACGCAGCGGGGCCCTGGATCTCGATCACGTCGCCGCGATAGAGGGCGGCGGGCGGGGCGGGGATCACGGGGGCACTGTGCCGTCTGAGGGAGGCGAGAAGCTGCGGGAGACGGTGAGCAGACGGGGCGGGGAGGAGAGCGGGGCGGGACGTGCATTCTGGAGCGACTCGGCGTCCACTGGCATGCTCGGCAGCGCAGTCGCAACTCAGCATGTCATTGTCACACAGACCCCCAGGTTCCCCGCCGCACCCCGGCCCTCGTGTGTCCCGTCGCACGTCTACCAAGAGCTCCCTGGCCTCGGCACAAGGGTCCTCTACCTCCCTGACCGTACAAAAGGAACAGGCATGTGTCCCTGTCGACCCGTCCCTCCGCCTCTGACCACCCGCCCCAGCTCCTGCTCCAGCTCCAAAATAGAGACCAGACCATCGCCACCCTCGCCAACGAAAATGACACCCTCGTGTCCTCCTTGTCTGCAGCAGAAGCCAGCCTCACCGCCCTCTATGCTGATCAGGCCCGCATGGAGGACGAGATGGCCGCGCGCATCGAAGTCGCAGAGAAGCTGAGGGCCCAGGTGCGCGAGCTGGAGAAGGAAAAGAGAGACCTCCAACGGCGCTACAACGAACAGGTACCCCCATCACCTTCCCCGATACATGACCCACTCAGTCATCGCGTCTCCCCCAGACTTCGACCTTCGAAGCCGAGCGTCAGGCCTTCTACGACAACGAGCAGCATCTCAAATCCCGCATCCAGTCCCTCACCAATGTCCGCAGGCAAGCCGAGCACATCCGTCCCGTCGAATCCGAGCCCGAAATTATTCCGGAGCAGCCTCACTCCCCAACCGAGCCCCCCGTTGTAAATCCGCCTCCCGTACAGCCCCTCGACGACCCCGACAGTGAACCAGCGGAGATGACAGCCCTTCGCCTCGAGCTCTCAACGCTCTCTACTTCGTATTCTTCCCTGCAGAGCACCCTCATTCTCTTGCAGTCGCAGCTCGTCGACTTGAAGAGGGTGAATAATCAGCTGCAGGAGGAGAACGAAAGCTACATGATCTTGCTGAGGGAAAAGACGCTTAGCGGTCAGTTCGACCTCATCCGCCAAGTGGCTGGTGCTCCTAGCTCAACCTTCGCCCTGGACGACGACGACGACGATATGGCCGACGACAACGACGTGGGCTCCATGAGAAGCAACGCTAGAAGCACCCTGGATAGAGTCGAGGAAGAGGATGGGGAGGTTCTGCTCGGCGACTCGCCTGATCGCCATCGGTCCGACTCACCGCATCGGCCCCACGGACGACATGCTCGCAGAGCTGGGTCTGCAGCACATTCTCCTTCCCGTGCTCCCAGAGGCGAATCCTTGGCAGACCTCCCTATCACCGGTCCTGGTCTTGACCTTGCCGCAGAGCTGGGCCGTGCAGAGAACAGAGATCACCTTTCGGGAGACTCTATCGATGATCGTTCCGTTCTCAATGCCAAGGGGCGGAGGAAAAAGAACTCCACGGACGCGAGGAAGATTTCCACCTTGGAATCGCACGACCAGCTCGCGTCCTCGAATGATTTAGAGGCGCTGCGCACAGAAGTCAAATCATTGAGGGATGCGAATAAGGCCCTATCTCTGTATGCTTCAAAGATCATCGACCGGATCATTGCAGAAGAAGGCTTCGAGCACGTCCTCGCTGTGGACTACGAGAAGCAGCCTAAGACAGCCCCTATGACTCACGACTCTGCAACGACTACTGCCACGTCCACTAAGCAGCGGCCTCAATCCGCAATATTTGGACGCGCGGCTTCTAATCCTGTGACCACTACGCCTTTTGAATCGCCTGCGACTACGACGCCACCCCTCGACCCTTCCACCGCAGCAGGTGCCAAATCACAACGTCGTTCAATGTCCTTCGATTGGAAGAACTTTAACGTTTTCGGTGGAACTGAAAAGAAGACGGACAGCCTCCGCCCCTTGACACTGAAACCTGGCGTCACGTCCGTCACGGGCGCTCGCAAATTGGAAACGTATGAAGACGAGGAGGACAGACGAGAACGAGAGCGCCTCCACGCCACCATGAAATTGATGGGCATCGACATGCCCGCTCATTCACCCGCTAGTTCAGTCGGTTCTCCTGCCGCTATACCACTACAAAAAAGCTATTCTTCTCCTGCTAGTCCGCCGGCAACCGCTGTACCGAGTCGCCGTTTCTCCCTCTTTCGTTCGCGTTCGACCACCGGGCATCCTGAGATTTCCGAGGTCAACCCCGCGGTTTCCATAGAAAACCAGCCTGGCTACGGACTCGGAATATCGGGAAATGGCACTGCAGAACTCACACAAGAAGCGTTGGAGCAATCGGAAGCTGAAAACACCCTTGCGGCACTTGATGCCCATGAGCGTAGCCTTAGCGACGAAATCGCCAAAGGAGGCGCGGGTGGTTTCACAGAGCTCGCTCCCAGGAAAAGTCTCGGTGAAGAATGGAGGAGCCGGAGGAGCAAGAGAAGTGCTGGCGGAAGCGGTAGCACTGTTTGGAGCGCTGGCATGAGCAGGGCCGGAGACGATCCCAATGCATAAAGACCCCGTGTCATTCTTCTCCGAAGTCTTTCAGTGTTGTACTTCAGGCGGATATGGATTTTGCCGAGCACAATACGATACATACCCATACGATACCAACGCTGCCAAAGTTGTACGTCCTATGTAACGGCTTGTTAATGTTTCCGATTAATGGGGATGCATAACCAAAGCATGAATTATTGTAATGCACTATCTAGGTGATATGCGCTTCTCTAGTGTGTTATTCACATGTGTGCGGATCGTCTGGAAAGGATTGGCGGCATATTGTGGATTTGTCAGGATGAGCGGATGCCGAAACTTTTCCGTCTCCCTAGAAGCACTGAGTTCAGGCAAGACGATGCATCACCTGGGGACGTACAAAACACGTTTCCTC
>JBBPKE010000406.1:0-20560 GCA_038089095.1 Tylopilus orsonianus | reverse complement strand
CACCACTTTCCCCGTCCTCGTCACTGCTCTCCTCTGCCTCAGTTGGGATAACAATCCCACTCGGCTTGAGGCACGTAAACTTGTCCAATTTATCTAGTTGAATCAAATAAAAATCGTCTAATGTATATTCGCGCGTGCCAAGTTCAAAGATGCCACCATAACTACAGAACGGAACCTCAGCGCCTACACAAAAGGGTAGGGACGAGCAAGACGAGCATACATATACAGCGTATTGCGTAGCACCGCGAGCATGGCGTTGTAGCGTGGCATCGGCCTTGTCAGGTTCGGGTCGTCAGGATCATCATCGTCGTGTTTAACCTCCAAGGCAGGTTGCGTCGCCACAGGAGTTCTCGTCTGAAAGATGCGGTCAGCCTGGACGCTAGTAGAGCGAGACTGCGGACCTGCCTCTCCATCCTCTTCAGGCTCCTCGTCATGATCATCGTAACCTTGTATAGACGGAACACCTCTAGCCTGTTTCTTCTTCGCCCCACCCCCCTTCTTTTTCGGCTTTCTAAGGTGCATTGCGAGCCACCGGCCCTGACCGGCTAGCTGGTATCCGAACCTTTCTCCCAAGAGAGCGGGTTAGTCCGACGTTTACATGCACCAAGAGAAACAATACACACATATCGTTCCAAAACACGCTTTCCAACCCCTCTTCTCCTTTCTCTTCGTCCGTCACCCCACCAAACATCACGCCCACACCCTTGTTTGACCACAATGCCATCGTGCACCCTGCCCGAGCGGACGGCATATGTGCTGACGATGCCGTCTTGCGCTTCTCCCACTTGAGCATCAAGGGGATCGGAAGGGCCTGATCGAGGGTCATCCTGGGTCTGTTGTCAGTGCACACTCACACAGATATGACGGAGCAGACATACTTGAGAAACCAGGTGTCATCGAGAATGACACCGACAGGGCGTTTACCTTTTGCATATTCCTTGCAGTAGCCACCTTGGAAGACCATTCGTTGAACGGCATACGCTTCCTGGACGAAGAAATGAACGAACCATGCAGAACGATGCCGTCTGGTGTAGGTAAAAAGGAGAAGCCGCTGCGAGGACTGGTCACACTGCTCTTAGCGCCCAGAATCCGAACCCGTAAATGCACGCACGAGGGCTTTCGTTCCGACTCTTTGAACTCGATTTGACGCCATCTATACTCTTGCGTGTCGAATATCCACGTATCGTTGAGGTACTTGGCTAGCACGCGCACACTCAGCTCGGGCAATAGGCCAAAACGTAGGGACTCACTTCGATATCCAGGATCATAAAATCCACCAAATAGAACGATGAACTGCTTCCACATGGCCATCCTATGCACGATCAGAACCGCAGCTAGGCATGAATGATACGGGGCACCAACCGATGACCCGACCGCGCGCTCGGTCGCAGCGTGGTATCGATTCTTTCCCATGTGTGCGTTGGAATGTCAAACACCCAAAAATCACGGTAATGGTGAAAACTGTTTTGATGCAAGGATGAGAATTCGCCGCCTATGATAGACGAGTAGGAACGTTAACGATGCGCAGAGTCTTGGATAACGAGCACGGACCAAAGAGATAGAGCTTTCCACCGGAAGTAGGGGATGCGACAACGCCATGAGCGGAACGGGGACCGGGGCAGGTTTGGGAAACAAACTTGCGCCATTCGTCCTGTGAGACGACGTGAATGAGATAGAAAACCCGAGTCACGGTGGGACGTGCCTTGTCGGGAGAGTAGCGAAATACGTCATTGTAAAAGTACTAACTGGCTGTGAGGGGGAATTTCGGGTGGGCGGGTATAATACATACCGCTTTCCCGTCTTCGCTGAAATACTCTCCTCCAATGCACCAAAGGTGATTTCCATTTGGACACGCTGTCAGGGTGGCATTGGCACGTCTACTTGGAGGACCTGCGACGAGTTCCTCCGTGACGGTGTGTGCCGCCTCCCATTCTTGTCTCATCTAACGAAAACATGACACAAACATGGATCAAAAACGACAAGCACGAATCGGATGCGAATCAGATCAGACCTTTTCAAGGATATCATCGAGATCTTCGTCATCCTGATCATCCTTGTCGAGCTGGGATTTTTTCTTTTCTTTGCGAGCAGTCTTTTGAGCTGCTTTGGCCTTCTTTTGTGCTCTCACAGCGGCTTTCTTGGTACCTGGTTTATCTTTGGCCATGAGCGTGGTGATTGATATGAGCACAGCCACCAAGTCGTTCACGAATTCCGAGCACAAGTTCACTTGTAGTCAAAAACAAATTAGCTCGTGTTCCACGACGGCGCGTGGTTTCGTACGATACCCTATGTTGTCCTGCTCTTTCTTGCCCGTTCGACCTCTATTTCAGCTTCCATCTCCGTTGCCGCCGCCTCTGCCCACGCGTCGAGCCCACCTCTGTCAAACGCCTCTGCAAGCCGTTGTTCTGCCGCATCGTGATCGACAGTGGTCGACGTCGGGACATGGTTTCGTGCCGCAGCGAGGAGCAGCGGGTCGCCGTCGACGACGTCGCGCGAGGTCGGGCGTCGATAAATTTTTTCCGTGAGCAGGGGCATCGTTTGGGCCACGTACGCACGCATGTGAGCAGCAAATTCACTGGGCTGTGACGCTGGTCAGCTGGGAGGGCGACGGGCAGGGAGGACGCACGTCGCGCACGTCCAGATAGGCCATGACACCCGCGACGGATGCGACTGCGGTAGTCGCGACGATGGCGGTGGCGATGGCAAAGGCCTTGAATGTGTAGAGGGGGGCGTTGAAGTTGTCCACGCGGGGCAGTGTGACCGGGCGCGGAACCAACGGGGCTGACGGGGCTGACGGGGCTGGCAGCCGACGCACACGACGGGGTGGAATCGACGAGTACCTGCGCATCACGGGGACAAGCTGGAATGGCTACACGTACGTTGTTGGTCCCACTAGTATACTTGTAGGCACATTGCACGCAAAAAGTGTAGAATACGGACGGCCAATGTAAACAAGGGCGACTCGTACTCGTGTGTGACTAATCCCCCTGGCGTCTGCACACAACGCGTCGCCATGGAATGCAAAAACTGCGAGCTCAGACAACGTCAATTCTATTGTGAAAACTGTCTACGGAACCAGTCCGTCTCGCCGTGCCTCGAACCCGCTTTTACTCTGACCCACGCCCACCCCCAGTTTACGTGGCTTTCGCTTGCAGACGCAGCGTGTGAGCAAGGACCGCGATGACCAAGTTGCCAAGGCTGCCCGCGGCCTCAAGACGGTTGAGGGTGCGAGAATCACGAGGGCTGGGTTGGCAAGCTGTCAACGGCGGGTGGAAGAACTTGCCGAAGGGTTGGCGAAGCTGAAACGGGACAATGACGCCAGTATGTGCTTTCAACGCTCCTCCATGTGTTCCAGCTCATACTCATGCCTTTTGATTTGCAGAGCGCGAGCGACTACGCCAGCTTCGCGAATCTCTCGCCACGCGCCGCCGCACGCTCTCGGCCGCCCGCCTCGTGCCCTCGTCGCCGTTCGACAGTCTCGCGACCAAGGAAACGCAAGATCTGCATGCCCTCTCGACGGCGCTTGCCAGTGCGCGCTCGGGGCTCGTTCAAGAGCTCGTCGAGGTGTTTCACGTTGTCCAAGTCGGCGGTCGGCCGCCGATCGGGGGCAAGGCGGGCACTAAGGGCGAGTGGACAATTGGCGACTTGATACTGCCTGTTCCGGGGGACATTCGGCGTGCGTATCGTCGTGTTTTGTGTTTGGCTACGCGGGGCTTGCTGAATGACCGTGGAACGGCGCAGGGTATCCCCCAGATCATATCAATGCCGTCATCACACATACAATCCATTTTCTCGGCTTGCTCACGTTTTATTTGGGGGTCAAGCTCCCATTCGAGATGGAATGGAGCGGGAAAAAATTTGGGGTTGGACAGCCGTGGATCGGGGCCGGGAAAGGTGGGGAATCAGGCAGTTGGGCCAAGTAGGTCCTTTTTTAAAATATGTCGTCTGGTGTGCGGGGCTGATGGGGTGCTAGACGGACGACGAAGCACCCGCTGCATCTCACCGCTTCACACTCGTCCTCTCCCTCGCCATCGTCTCCGCAGACCCCACTTCCGTCCTCTACGCCGCATGCCACGACGACGACGACCTCCTCGACGACCCTCGCATTGCCTACGGAACCCAGGGCGACATTTACGACTGGATTTGCGATGCTGCTGTACAATGTCTGCTACCTTGCGCATACCCAGAGCGTCGAGATACCCCTCTCCCAGGCAGGTGACGCGCTTGGCAACCTTTGGGCCGTGTGTTGTAGTGGGGAGCTGGGCCGGTGCGTCTACCTACCTTTTCTTTTCCCCTCTCGCTCACGTTCGCGCTGGGAGCATGTAGCCGGTCGCACGAGACAACACCGAGCTTACCACCGCCGACGCCGCCCAACTTTGCACTCGATTTCGCGCAGGTGTTGCAGGCGACGACGGCGAGTCCGGGAAGGAGGAGGCGGGCTGCTGTAGTGACAGGGACGGGCATGGTGCGGGACACTGTGCCTGGTACAGGGGAGGTGTGGTCTCCGCGGAAACGAGCGGAACAGATCACGGAGGAGGAAGGGTGGGAGGTAGTGCATGAGGACGGGGACGGGCTCGAGCTCGAGTGATTAGTGGCGTAATTTGCACCATCCCCTTACTTATGTAATAAGTTGGACTCGGAGTTGTACAAGCACGACCACCGTTCACGTTCAGTTATGCCCATTCGCTATAGAAGCGACTTTTCTCCCCTTCGTCCACTGTCTCCAGCCGCCTTGGAACCCTCAGATGTGGACGACTCCATTGTCCTCTCTGATCTGGTGCGCACAGGCGAAGCATCCAGGCTCCGAAGAAGAGGAGCAATGAGGCTTGATCACAATCTACTGAGCGCCCAGCGCAATGAAAACAGTCGCGCGACACCTCCATCGGTTGCCGTCCCCAGGACGCCCTCATGGATTGAGCCCCCAAGCGACGACGACGACTTCACGCAGACTTGGGAACAGGGTTATGACCCAACTTCTCCGCGTCCGCAGGCCAGATCCGTCACGCTCGGCCCAGAAACGTACGAGTACACACTCTACTGTGGTGGAGAGGAGCCTTTGCTGTCGTCCGCATCACCAACGTTGTCCTATGCGCGGTCACCCCTACCATCGTATCCCCCAACACCATCACATGGCAGTCCACGCCGGCATGACTATGCTCTGCGGAAGACAAACGGATGTGGGGCCGTGATTCACTTGCGGGCCTCACGTCGGGAAGGGTCCAGTGTATGGGTTGGGAAGGATGAGGCGACGTCTGCTGTCGTACCCATGGACGCATCGTACTTTGAGTGTCCTACAGTGGTCAGGATGATCCGCAGTGAGTGCAAATGTGTTCGAGAAGGCGTAGGTTGTGCGATATGGTAAGTGTGGATCCTTGCTTTTTTATCCGGCACTCGCTGATTTGCACAGTGGCAATGCACTAGGCACTCGATATAAGCCTTGCGAGGCTGCCGCAAGCGGGCTATTTTCTCTTCACCATACCTCCCAGACGCCCATATGCCCCCAGGGACCAAGGTACTGGCACGGCCGGGTTCCTGCGGCAGGTTCAAACACGTCCCCTACCTATGTCTACACTTTTTTCGCGTCCAACGTCACCTGTTCATTGCAATTACCACCTTCACGAGTTCTACTTCCCTCATTCTCTTCCCCCGAGGAAAATCTCTACATTACTGATGCCGCCATTGACGCAAACTTTATCGATCGGCTCGCTTCTGCATCACCACTCCCAATGACTGACGAAGACCGCGATGCTCTTGAACAAAGTTTACGTCCTTCAATGGAGCTGGAGTTTGACCCAGATGGAACGTTCCTCCCGTCCGATCCCGGTTCACCAGACAAGGTAAATACAGAGCTAGTATTGCCCCCCGAGTAGGAGGTTTGGCATCTGATGGGATTAGGATCTTATGCTCGTCTTGGTTACTTTTTTTTTTTTTCGTTTGGTATTGCTGTAATCATGGACACAGATTCTTTTTTGGGCATGTATCATCAACTCATATTGTAACCATGCTTCAATCCTCAATGGTTTATGCTATTTCATGTGAGTCTGTATTTTGTACGACTTTAAAAATTTAGCTTTCAAAAAGGAGAGAATTCAAAGTTGGTGCAGACATTATGTAATGACATTATCCAAAACAAAAGAGAACTAATCTGATTCACAACCAACCCCTTTATCAACATGGATGGTGTCACGCAAGATCAAATCCTTTGTCATGGACTGTGGAAGCCAGCCTTCATTACTCCCTTCAGCCTGTTTGAACCAATTGTAATATTCTTTGGCTTGTGCAGATTTCCTGCCACCTTTCAGGCCTTTATGGACTTTAACTACAGTACACTTTATTATGCACCACACACAGTGCATTCACCTCGAGTCTGACATACACCTCACTCGTAAAGGCATCTTATTCGTTACTTCTCACCACGCGTCACAGCACCGGTGAATATGAGACTTACAACATACCATATCCCTTTTCACCCACCAACAGCACAGCCTTTAATACAACGCCCTGCGCAGCGTCCCCATCATCTTCAGGTACTCTGAAGCAGACTGAGAAACACCCTTTCCGGAAGAGCCAACGAACGACTTGAGCTTCCCAACTTGATATCCTGATCTATAATCTGCCATGTACTTTGCGACATTCTGTTCTCCTAGTCGCAGTATGTCTCGAAGCGCCTTCCTCAGTTCCATCGAGTCTTCTCCGTATCCCTTGGACTCCTGCAGCATAGTGTATATGCCAACAAAGGTCTGCGCGCGCCCCTTGGCGGCAAGAATCTCCGGGTGGATAAAGTATCGATAGGGTTTTGCAATGAAAATGACCCTGGGGTCAGTGATGGACACCGTCGTGTTGGGGTTAGACAGATCGAGGCCGATGCGGGGGGAGCGGTATACAGTAGGATATTCACCGGTCGGCGGATCCTGGGTCACTCTCTGAAGATACATAAACGTATCTCGGGGCAATGTCGGAGGGGAGAGGGCAGAGGTGTCGCCATTCCATGCCACGTTCACGAGATGGTTGATGGTGGGAGCACCGCTGAGACGTAGTATCTCGTCGACGAGAAGGGACGGGCCGCAAATGACCCCGTTGTCCGTACGGCGGCGAACAGTGCGTAGAAGAGCACCACCTCTTATACTCACGGGAACCTTGGAAGCTTGGATGACGGTGGGACTTCCGATAGATAAATCAAGACCTTTGCGAGTTCCGCCTCTGTAACCACCTGCAACAGTCACGGGAAGACCCGATGCGGAGGTTTCAGCCCGAGCACGACGAGGTGAACGATGAAAGTACCTGCACACAACGACAAATGAGCATACGTGGCATGCAATCTGTAGTTCACAAGTTACCATTTTCCGCTGCACTCCTGCTCTGCACTGCCATGAGTGAACGGGTCCTCGTGACAACCCGACTTCTGGAGATAAAATTCCAATTCCAAAATATCAAGATCAGTGCGCGTGCCGTTCTGGACCACAGACAGAATCGTATTACAGAGCAGTTCATGAGCGATAGCTTCAAAGCGCTTCGAGATCTCCGCAACAGTGGTCAATGTCGAAAAGTCGAGCAAAGGCGTGAGGCCAAGGTTCAGGTCTGTGCTCCGGCTTCCGAGGCCCTTCTTGTCCTCGGCATTAGCTATACAGTTTCTCCCGGGTTCGCGCTGACCGGCAGGTTGTGCAAAGAATTTCGAGGTTTTTCGAGTATCTGATGGGACTGTTAGTGTTGAGACGAAAAAGGTGGCTTAGGAATAGACACGTCACCTTCACGTTCGACCGCCGTATCCAAGGTGTCGCGCTTCCTCTTACCACTCATTGACAAGGTTTCGACGAGCGGGTACTCTTTTGCAATACAAGGCAGATTTCCGTAAGCGACGCTTGAATTATAGTCACGTCAGTCATGGACTTGGTTTGGTTCGAGTTGCACACACTGGTGCACGGTTGCAGAGAGACTTGACGAGATCCGGGGATCGGCGACTATACGGGGATCGGCGACTATAGGGGAATTATATCGCAGTCGAGGCGATGACCGCAGTGTGGCTACGGTATGTACCCATCACGGAGGTTCGGGCTGGCTTGGCCCCCTCCCTCATTTTGGACCTCGCAGTCAAGCGCAGCTGATCATACGCTCAACTCATGATATTCTAGGTTTCGGGAGTGTCTCTAGCCAAGTGCTGTCCCACTGCGCCTTACTGATGCAAGAACCATCACTTGCTGTGGCACGCTCCAATGTGGAGTCGTGGATTGGGGCTCCCCATCTTAACGAAATTGTACCGAACAGTGGGATTTTCCTTCTCGCCTGGACTGTCCGGGACTGACAGGCTATGCGCATGTAATCTCCGCAGGGTTCAGAGTGCGAAGAACGCAGGGTTAGTCACCGGGAAAGGAGTCCACTCAAGTTTGCACATCTCCTTCAGGACTGCATTTCTTTGCGTGAACCTGTGCTAGTTTTTAGTGCTTGACGAGTAACCATTGCCGCCAATGTGCGCTAGCCTGAGGCACCCCGCTCGTCAGTGTGTAACCCAACACGTGTTTGCCACACCTTTTCTCACCACGCGATTATCAGCCCCCTACGGCGCACATCATATCGTCCTCGTGGAATGGAAACCACCTATCGTCTTGTGCTCCTGTCTTCCTGCGCATGGTTGACCTCATCGAAACCTCCAGGCATGTCCTACACATATATAGACAAACGCCGCTGTCGGCAAGTTCTCCGCTGCATCTCTTCTTTGCACTCCTGACTGATCCAACAGCCGTTTGCTTTACCTCAAACCACCTTCGTTGCGTTTCCTGACTTTATATAATCATTCGAACGTTTTCACCTTCCGCTTCCATGGCGTCTCCTCCCCCCACTCCTCAGAAAAAGCAGACCTTACGTTCGCGTGTCGGAGGGGCAATACGACGGTCTTCCACCGCGTTCAGCATTCCAGGTTTGCCAAACCGCGGAAATTCTGCCACGCCTCCACCCGAATCTGACACTGCTTCCATTGCCGCGTCTGTGACTGGCAAACTCGACCGAGAAGGCTCCACTACCTCTCTGAACAAAATAGACACGGCATCTCTACCGGCACCTGTCACCGCTTCGAGCGCCCCAAGTCCCATTCCGGAGTCACCTGCACGCGAGGCTGCGGCGCTGGCTGCTGAGCCGCAACATGTCGCACCCAAAGGTCCATCCCCGCTTGCAAATGAAGTGCTCAGCGCCGAGGATCTGACCGGGCAGGGCACTACTCTACCCCGATCAGTCCCAGGGACGCCATCAGTCTCGGAGTCTGTTCCTGCCACAACCAGGCCTCTCCTACAGGCTACACGATCGACCTCGTCATTGAGGCCAGGTGCTGCGAGGGTCTTCACGGCCGAACCAGAGGAAATCACCGCTCCACAAGCGATAGCCCCATCTGCGCCTCCTTCTCAGTCCACTTCCAAGTCGGTTACACCCCCAGCACAGCCCTCGGCTCCACCCTCAGCCCCTGTCACACCCGCCGTGCTAGCCACCACTACCACCACTGGCTACTTTGATTTGCCACGCTCGGCGACCCCCGTTGGACTTGATGTGGATCCTAATGCCAATGTTTGGGCAGACTTTCGTGCTGGAGTCACGACGAGCCCCGGGAGTAGCTCAGATGTGCCGCGGGGACGCCTGTTGGCGGAGAAATCATCCAAGTCATCTGTGCGTCCCAGAGATCCCTCCGTAACCTCCTCGCAGGTTGTACCGCCGCAAACCCAGAGCCGAACTATCAGCCGGAAGGCTAGTGGCGTCATTCAGTTACGCCAGACAGAACTGGCTGGTGTCACCAAGACGTGGAGCAGTACGAGTGATCTTGGGTTCGGGAACCTGACGACCCCTCCGTGAGTCTCTCGAGCGGCCCCGGAGAGGCCTTACTGATTGGATAACCATGTTTGTGTTAATAGCTTACGCGAAGAAGCGAAGCCGGTGGTTGCAGAAGCACAAGCTACAGCTGCTCCTTCCCCTGCGGACACGGTGCACGTCCCAGAGTGAGTGGGTTTGCTCTCAAGGATGCACATGTTCAGGGATCCTACAGGGAAATCGATCCTCGTTCACCCCGCGATGACTCACTATTACCTAGTGAGCCACAAACGGTGCCCTTGCCTTCGATGGGTGATGTCATGGCTTCTGGGTAAGCATTTGAGATTCTTGTAATATCTACACCCGTGTCGACGAGAACCTCTTAGCCCTCCTCGTCAAACTTCGTCCAGAGACCGAAGCATCAGCGACGGTGAGCGTTACCACTCGCGCGCTACCAAGTAAGTTTTCTATCCTGGTCATCGGGATATCACACATCGCCTCACACTTGGTTCCATGTCGTAGCGAAACACAACCTTTAATCTCCCGGCCTACGACGCCGCCGATCATCACCAATTTCCCTCGTCAGACCGCTTCGGGCCAGATTGCACAATCGTATCGTTCTGCAAACCCTCCCGTGAGTCAACCAGTCCCACAGTGGGCGCAACCTGCACGGTTTGATGTGAACGGATCCGCCCGCAACTATGCATATGGCACCACTACACGACCCCATGTTGCCCGTGGGTGGACCGAGTACGCGCTTCCACACGGAATTCGCTACTACGTGAACGAAGACAGTCATGCGATCACGGACCTGGACCTGCGGAACTCGACCAAACTTGACGAGGTCACGAATGTCATTGATACCTCCGACGATGTTCCAGAGGGGTGCGAGATGTGGATTCGTGCCGGGAGCGGTGGGAAGCAGGCGTGGCGAAAACACAAACCAGGCAGTGATGTCCTCGCGTGGGTGGACCATCGTCATCGCCGGGTCCTTGGAGAAGTCCCGTCGGATGACCAAGTGTCGACGGGAGGAGATGACAGTAAGCCGGGCACCATGCTGCTTTTTTTTTTTTTTCATCCTATTGATGTTCATGTTGACGCCATAGGACTCGATCATGAGTACAGATACTGGGCGTTCATCGAGATGCATCCGGCGCACATCCCGCGGGCGATCGTGGAGGCTGCAAGAAAAGACGCCATCGATACTCTCCACTGGTCATATACTGATCGTCTCCTCACACACCCGCATTTACCGCCTACCCAGCCTCCCTTTAGCCAAGACGAGTGTATAGAATTGTTCAAGCTTCTCAATGGTGAGACCGAGCTTGGTTCGATTTCAATCCATGTCTGACTATGCCATGCAGATCCGAATCATCCTATCACTGCAGCATATACTCGGACAGTAGCTCGGATTCTTTTGCGTGCTAGTGAGTACCCTCGACACTAGTTTGCTAGGCAAGGCGTCTCATTGCTATTTCAGCGCATTGGCATCAGGTTCACTTCCGACCTTATAAGCCGTTGCCTCGTGATGTCTCTTATCAGCAGCCTCCAAGGAACACCCCCGTTCTGCGCACGGTCCTCGAGCTCTTGGCTGGCGTCCTATGTCTCGGCATACCTTTCTTGTTTGTGGATAGGGCGAGATATCATGGCCACTTTGACATTGAGAGAAGTCACCTTCCAGAAAGTACTATGCCACTGTTTGTCATTGGTGCCTGCGCATGCCTGGTGGTGAGATTTCCCAGCTCCTGTCCTGACCTTGCGCTCATCGCGCAAGCGTTTCAGTCTGCAATCATTCTGAGCGCCTCTGTGACACTCATGTCCTTTCCTGGGCTGGGCAGCATTGCGCGGATTGGTGGACTGGTCGCTATCACGTGCTCCGTCCTGAGCATGGTGTCGTCTTTTGTCTCCATTTTCCGCTACAAGGCCGAGATGGCACGTGGACCTGGTCCATCTACAGAGGGATTCGTGGTACTTTCGGTGGGAATGGCACCTTTTTTTTCTACGAAACGCCATGCTAACTGCGCCCACAGCGCCGGAGCTTCATGCTATCGCTTCCACTTGTCTTCCTCGCATATTCGGTCGCGGGCTTTGTTACCGGCGTCGTCGTCTACTCCTTCCGAAGTGCCACGATCAATCTTGCGGGCGCAGGTGCACCTGTGGTCGCCAAGTTTGACGAATATACGCGCTTCATGGTCGTTGGTGTCGTCGGAGCACTCGTGGGCGTGTTGATCGCGTCCACGATGGTGGCACGGAGGTAAACGACACACGGACGGAATGTCGCATACGTAGAGTGTGGATAATGTCGCATATATGAATCCTTTTTCTGTCCTTTTAGGCATACGATGGCCCTGGGAATGGTTTAGGTAGTCCGCATTCAGCAGTAATCTATTCGTGATGTATGTTATGGCCGTATATACGCTTCTTTTTGGCCATGTGTTATAGACAAGAACAGGGACGGGCTTGGGAGTGCGAGATGAGGAATCCAAGGCCAGCAGGTATTCTTATCCGAACAGTGGCCATCGCCTGTTTGAATGAGAATCAAGGGTTTGAGGTCTTCTGCCGTGCCGAGCGGCGATACCTGTCGACAAGGGACGTCCATCCGTGTCAAGGCGAACCATCTCAGCCACGTATCAGTGAGGCGACATGAAGAGCGCGATAAATGCGAGTTGGACGCTGGCCCGGCAACGTTGGATCGCCGAGGGCGTATTCATTTCGACCGGGAAGCTTGATGATCATAAAGAGGACGTGTGACGTTATTCGTGAGGATGATCAATCCCGTGATCGTGGGCTGCCGGTGGTCGAGGGCATGATATCGATATAGCCTGGGGGAGGCGTGTTGCTCTGACAGAACTGTGCCGTGGCTGAAAAAAAGTGCGGTCGGGGGCAATGGATGACATCGCAGTCGGTGCCAGCTCAGCACTCGGGTTTCGGTGCATCGAGTACGCCGTATGCCGTATGGTATCATCGTATCAGCCCGGTAATGAAATCACTGATCAAGTGCCACATGAATCGAGGGTGCTGAGGGTTGCGTGGGTGACGCGGGCCGGTCGAGGTTGCCTTGGCCGACGGGTGCCAAACTTGGACGAGGCAAGACGTCAGCTGTGCCCCTTTCCAGCCTGGCTCTCAGGAACGATCATCATCACATGAGACTCTTGTTCTCGCTCATCTGTTGGGCCTTTGAAACGTCAGAGGTTCACAGACGGGTGGATCGCGGTTGCAGTAGGGACAGCGGGGCTTATCGTCGACCACGGAGGATGTGCCGAGATGCCGGTCCGAACGAGTTTCTCTTTTTACCCAAGTTCGCGAGTGGTGTGTGTGTGTGAGCATATAAACGCTGGCTTGGGACGGGACGTCCAGCTCCACCCTTTCCCTTTTCGTGGCCATGACCTGGGCAGCCGCTCCCATCTCCATAAACGCGGTCATCGACGACAAGCTCTACATTGGAAAGTATGCGCCTCTTTGGCTGTGCGATTCGAGTAGCCTTACGTCTCGTCCCATGTAGTCTTTCGGCGGCCTTATCGCAGGATGTGCGAAAGAAGTCGGGGATAACACATGTGCTCTCTGTCTGCACAGAACACACTTTTGACCCTCGACCCAATGCCATGGTCATTCCTGTGCAGGACTCCGAGTACGAGGATCTCCTTATCCATCTTCCCGACGCATGTCTCTTCATTGAGACAGCCCTCAGTCGTGGTGGCAAGGTTCTCGTTCATTGTGTGATGGGCATCTCCCGAAGTGCCACAGTCGTTTGTGCTTACCGTGAGTTGGTCTCACCGTCCCATCCTTGTCCCATGTGCCACCCACCCACGTGCGTACCTGACTTTCCAAGTCATGGTGTCCCAGCGATTGTCCGTCTCAGCAGCAATGCAATACGTTCGCAAGCGTAAGTTTTGCGTGGAATACGACCGATCCATGTTGGCTCATACACACCCTGGTTCATGTGTATAGGCCGCCCTGAGATTCATCCTAATTATGGCTTCGTGAAGCAGCTACACGCGTTCTTGCAATGCCGCTACCGACCGTCCTGCACCAACGTTGAATACATCGCCTGGAAACGCAGGCAAAAACGCGAGGTCACAAAATACCTAAACCTTCTCACCGATTGCATCCCTATCGTTCCAGATCAGCTGCTCCTCACTAGGTTTGTTCGTCTAATAGAAGTCCGGCCTGTTCACAAGTGCTTGACGAACGCTTTACTAGCGAATTTCCGGGAGACCCCGATGCCGCCGAATCTCTTTTACTGGATCTAGGGATCACACATTTGCTTTCGATCTCATCTGCTCAGCTTCCGAAACCCACCGTCCCATGCAACTTTCAACACCGTTTTATAGATGTCCCCAATAATGCACGAGAAGATTTGTTACTCGAACTTCCCAGCATGTGCCATTTCATAGGCCAAGCGGTTGCGCTCGGCGGCCAAGTGCTCGTCCAGTGTCGTGTCGAGCTGAGGGCATGTATTGCAGTTTGCGCTTATCGTAAGACGCATTGTACCGAGTCTATGCGGTCGTTGCGCTGACTCTCTTCCAGTTATGGTTTCACGAAATATATCTCCCCGCCAGGCTTACTCGATTCTCGAAGCAGGTATGCCGGGGCTTCTCGTAACCGACCGTCTCTTGATCACGTTCATGCAGCCCTGCCACTCTACAATCCCACGTCTCTATTTTACCGTCATCTTGAATTATTCGCCGCGTGCAATTATCGTCCTACGGTCGACCATCCCATCGTACTCGCTTGGCTGGCCGAGCAGTCTGGTGGTCCTCCCGTCAAAATTTCCCCCAAAACACAGTCGAATACGAGGAAGGGTACTATTTCCACTGGCCCTCCTTTGGCTGCCACGACTTCTACCGTATCGCATCGTGTGTCCTCGACGTCGATCAATGCTTTTGACATGGCCTCACTCAGTGATGCGCTATCGCGATATCAGTCGACGAGTGCGGTTGGATCATGATGCACGATGCAGGGTCTGATCATACATCTGAACGTTTGCTAGTACTGTATGACATTGCAATAACTTATACCCTCGTAGTGTACACTGTCACGTGTAGTTGCTCGCTGATCAAATCTCCCACACCGAGCAGCATCTGGCAAATTGCCTTGTAGTCGTCTTTGTTGGATAGTTTTCACCTGAATTGACCATCGACGAGCACGACAGCTTGGGCGGCACCATCGCGCCCCATCAAACGTACCACATCGTTACTTTTGAGCGTCCTCGTGTTCGACCTCGTTCTGTTGCCTTCTGAGCACGCCTGCATCCACGCTACCGCCCACCTCGATTTTTGCCAACTTTCCAAGTTTCATCCGGCCAATACCCTTATCACCGCTTTCCCGTCGTAGCCGGCCATGTCTTCCAGCAAGAGCCCTAACCCGTACCACGGTGCCCCGCCAAAGTGAGCATTGTCGCCACCATTCCTCCTTCTTTCCTTTTACCCTTCCTTGTTTTTCACTTCTTCTTCTCGCGCGACAGCATGTTGACGTATCCCATCATTCCGATCTCGTTGGTGACGTCTGGATAGGTACTTGAACGATTTTAGCAAAGCGCTCGCGAGCGAAGTGCGCATTCTCCTTGCAGAAGTGGGCAAACTTCGAGATGAGCGTCGACAACTTCAGTTGTGCGTTCTCTTTTTCCGCCCTGCTTCACGTCGTCTCATTCACGTCCTCCGGTGAACCCCCCCCCCCCTCCCACGATCGATCTGGCCCGTTTATGCATCTGGACGCTATGGACGCCGAAACGAACGAACAACACGCATCGCCAGCGAAATCGCGGAACTGATGGCCGTCAAGTCAAAGCATGGTGCAGGGGGTGAATACTCGCCCAATTGGACACCACCGGTGAGTCGTCACATCGCCGCTGTCCTGCTTTTGCCATGTTCACTGCGATCGCATACCTTGTCTCTCCCTTGACCCTCGTGCTCGCCCTATTTCCCCCCTATCGTTCCTCGCGTGCCTACTACTCACGGATGGTATTGAATGACGGGTGACGACACGACGCCTTGTTCCGGCTTGTATGCGACATTTAGCCCCAAGAGCCGCCTGCTCCGCCTCCAGCGGCAACCCCTCCGCCCATCGACGACGGCCCACCCATCCAAGCTCGTCCAGCATGGAAAGTTGTACACAAATCGACACGTCGGGAGAGGGTACCCAAGAGCCTCCCCGCCCCCACCCCTACCCCAGCGCCTGTCCCCGCTATCGAGGCTCCCAAACCAAGTTTACCTGCTTGGGCTCAGTGGCGACGTGCGTATCACATATCTCCTTGTCCCATTTCCCGACGTATTGATGGTGTTGTCTCGTTTAGCCAATCCGGCCATGATACCACCTACGATGCCTCCTCCTGGTCCTGTTTCCCCACGACCGATGACGCCCGCCGCTCGTCCTGGTCTCTTTGGTGAGTCTCGCATGTGCGCGGGTTAATACTGGCTAGCCGATGCTGAGTCCATCACTGTCCTCGCGTGTCCGCATTAGGTCCGCCAACCCCACCTCCCAAGTAAGTAAGCCAAGGTACCTGTTTGTAAGACGCGCGCGTTAGACCTCGATCCCTCGTCCGACGGTACTACTGTCTCGACCCCTTCTTTATTATTTAACTCGACCGACTTGGGGCGACGAGCCCTCGGCCTGGTCCATGTTCCATCCCATTTCTTGCTCTCGTTTCCGGTATCTGTCTCGCCTCATGACCTATCTCTAAACCTCTGTATTAACTACTGTGTGTTCTGTCATGTTTGTTATACCGAATGTGGTTTACCTGTGTTTTACTATCGAGAACTGGGGGCATGCTGCCAAGTGTACTGAATGAATAAATGTGACAATTTCCTAAGCCTCCCTATGCTCTGGGGGGAAGCTCATTGCCGAGTGACGAGTGAGTTGAGCTATGCTGTACAGTGTAGCTGTCGGCTTCATCTGATGCATTATGAGACCTACAGTATGCAATATGAGATAATCTACTGTACACAGATACTAGTTGCCCAAGTGCATAAAATACTGCTTGACTCTTTGGAAACACTACAAGACTACTGTATTTGCTTTCAGCATCACGTTAACCCAGTGCTACTACAGTCAGCCCCGTTAGAACGAGCACTGGCTAGTGCTTGCATGTGCTGTGAAACCACCACCACTTGTCAAGGAACATGATCAAGTTGAAATATTTATCCACACAATAATCACAATATTCATACTCGAATCAAGACAAGATAACTGATAAATAAAATTGACAACTAGATGTACAAGATTGACAATGATGTGGTAAATGATAATGACCTTGTGGCGGCAAAGGGTATCATCTGAATCATAGTTTGGCATCATGTTTCCTGGTGCAGACCTGTTTGGGGTTGTGGCCATCCCCACTCTTACCAATATACTTTTCCATTTCGTCCAAGTAGACCCGCCCTCCTTCTTTTCCCTTCTCCACACCCTGGTCTTTCTCCTCGCTGTCACCCGCATTACCCCTGCCCCTTTGAATCCCTTCTTTACCGGCTTTCATCCCATCCTTCAAACCCTCAGGAACTCCTTTGGGAATCACGTCGGACAGCCCCTTGCGTTCGTTGTCCTCACTGCGACCCCCCTGTAGTTCCTTCTTCACCTGTTCGGTCATCTTTGGGTACGCCTTGCTCACCTCGGAAAGCTTCTCTTCATCTCCCCTGACCTTTTTCATCCGCTCGTCCAATATATCCCGCTTCTTGTCAAAAAACTCCCCGGGCTCGACCACATCGGGCGTCTTCCGCCGTGTCTTCCCGCGTAGCTTGTCATGCCCTTCCGCTTGTTCCCCGCGCTCGTTCGCTTCCATCTTGTATTCCTCGATCTTGGCATCCAGCCTCTCCCAGTCCTCCTCACTCCCCCTCTCGATCGGGTCTTGTGTCCGCCTCTTGATGTCTTCAACTGGCTCCCGCACCTCTCGTTTGCCGGGATTTCCGTCTCCACCACTGTCGTTTCCCTTTTCGACCGCCGTGTTCACCCGAGTAGATACGCCTGCCACACCGCTGCCATCCATGCGTTTCTTCCACTCCAGCCCGATCTTCCGCCACTTGAATGTCCACCCAGTATTCGCTTTGACAGGCGGACGCAACAACCGGGCGGCCGCCTCATCTGCATCGATACCCTCCTGCCCACACGCGATGCGCAGCGGGTTTGCAGGAGCAAGGAGCGCATGCGCAATTTGCTGTGCAGATGTCGGCGCGTTCAGAGGCTGAACCTCGAAGTCGGGGCCGCGCCCATATCCAATGCTCGCCGTCTTGATGAGGATCGACCTGGGCGGCACAACGGTTCAAGTCTCTCTCCCCCTGACCAATCGATAGGAGAGACTGACGCTGTGAGCCCATATACGGGCTTGACACCCTCTTCTTCGCGACCAGTGAGGAACCGGTGCAAACGGATCGCACCGCCGCCGTTCCAGGGAAGGTCCGTGAATGCGTGATAAGGTTGGCTCGGGTCCGGCGTGCGACCGCCCGACAGATTTCCGGTCGACGACAGAAACGACACCAACGGCCGTGCGAATATCGACGTCACTTCGGAAGAATTCAAGTTGGGCTGGGGATGCCAGTTAGAGACAGACAAGCAAAGAGGGGACCGCCAGGCGACACATACTTGCACACTATAGTCGACGATGAGGACGACCACCCTGGCGCACAGAAACGAAGCAGTGAGTAATGTACGGCCGTCACGAGTTACGAAAAGATGTATGAGCAACGCACGGCGTGACCAATATCTCTCCCTTGGCCAAGTGTGGCTCCATGACACACAACAGCGGCACGCGCGCCTTGTCCCGAGGTATCCCAACCTAACCCAAACCCCGCTCGACAAATCTCGCCCAGCAACGCGGCCAGTAAGAAAGACATACCTCTTCAAACGCTTCGCGCCGCTACGCATTTGCAAAAACGAGTCAACATCAGACAGACAACGACGACGACCAACACGAAACCCATTACGCACAGCTGTGTCCTCCACCGTCCGATCCTGCTTGTCCATCCTCCCCCCCGGCAATGCCGTATCGCCTGCAAACGAACTGAGCGCATCCGAGCGTCTACACTTCACATCAGCGCCCCCCGCAACAACAACCCAGCACCTAACTACACACCGACTGAGCAGCACGTACACGTCCCCCGTGCGCCCGACGAACAACGGCACGAGCACGGCCGCACTCGGACCCCTTGGCAGCCTCGCACGCGTGCGCACCGCACGGTAATGGAGCAAACGGGTAATACACCTGGTCAGTCGAGGGGGGAAAGGGGGGGGGCTAGTGTCAGTTTCAGCTCGCACGCTGGACTGACCCGCCAACGAGCCAAGTCGGGGACAACACGGGCCATCACACCCAGAACCCAAACGTACCCTCTAGCCGCCTCCGTCACACCCGGCAACGCCTCCAAACAAGCCAGGACCCGCTCAGTCTCTGTCTCACGGTTCTGCGGACACCTCGTGCCCGAATCGTGCCCCGCGATGCCCGCTCGAGTATGGTGGCGTGTCGTGCGGGTGCAGGTGCGGGTGCGGGGGGATGTCATGGCGGGTCCGGGACGGGGCGGTGCGCTTGGACCGTCTGACGGCATCTTTTAGCGGTGGATATGAGAGGCGAATCGGCGGTCAGCTGGTTGGGGGCGGATGGAATGGTCGGGATGGAGATTGGGCGGACACGAACCTGTCTTTTTTGTCTGTTTGACAAGGCCCTCGTCACTCTGACGCGCTGCCACGGTGCAACGACCGACTTGAGCTGGTGTCTTGATTCAAGAGCAGTCACTCACGATCGGAAAAAAGTATTGGCTGTGTAAAGCGTACGTACTCCTAATAAGAACTCGAGTCGACTGGGTCCACTCAAATTGCACACGGTCACGGTGTCTGGATTCCGAGTCCAACTCTTTGAACATGTGTGTTATTCGATTCAGGTTCACAATTACAGTAAAGGCCCCATCACCCATCACCAAGCAGCCAGCATCCGGGATCGACCACGACAACCATGACACAAAAGATTGAATCATGTTGCATTAGAGCTCCTTGAACGTACGATTCTAAAAACTCTACCAAGTTATTCGCCCATGCTGCGACTCGCGCGACGCATACCAGATAAAACGAGAGACGATTTAAACGAGAGACGAGTCCAGGAAATGAGGAGAAAAAAAAAAAAAAACTCCAAGGAGAGTCAAGATACAATGACGACGGATGCAGGATGCGGCATGAATTATGGCGCGCGGTATATTAAAACATGTCTGTGGTGATGATGAAATGATGATGGCGGGCAGCCAAAAAAGGATCGACTCAGTGCACAGAAACGAAAAGACGGAGGGGAGAGAAAAGCGCTCATGGCTTAGGACTGCGACAATATCTTGTCGATCGACGCGTTCATAAAGTCTTTGCGTGATGTCAAGTCTGCTTTGGGGAACTTGGCCATGATCGCTTCACGTGCGGTCCTACAAACGATGAGTGGGAACCAACACCAACGAATGAATGCACACGCACTTCTTCGTCACCGTCATCAAGTCCTGGGTACTCAGATAAGCCCTCAATGCATTGAAAATATCCTCATCCGTAGGATTCGGGTTCAGACTCGGCCCGGCAAAAGCAGACGTCGCCATCGAAAACGTCGATGTCCGTGGGTCCCCAGTACCTCCGCCAAAAGAACCTTGCAGCCCGAACCCACCGATTTGCGACCCACTCCCGGTGAACATATTCATGTGCATGCCACCCATGGTCATCATCGTCCCACGTGGATCCGCCATCCCGTACACGCTCCCCGAATGTTGATACCCAAGCGGTCGCATCATCCCCATCCCGCCATATTCGGAACCAGCTGCACTGCCAG
>JBBPKE010000405.1:0-17696 GCA_038089095.1 Tylopilus orsonianus | reverse complement strand
TGAGGTGATATCAATGTTGACGAGTCGAGAAAAGAATTGTGCAGGGAATCACGAGTGTATGAAGAGGATGGGTCACCAGTCGGGTTTAAATGGGTAGTTCTGTGACGACCTTCTACACAAAGGAGGGAGACAAGGTGAGCCACTGTGGCAAGATGAAAGTACCATGCTTCATTTCCATTGTTATGCCCCTGCTGCCAAGTTCGTGGTTGCGTTTCCTTTGACGGGCCCTTGCTCTCGTTCAAGGACGCTGCAGCATCTAATTCGTGGCGGGATTGCACTTAGGAAGACCGACCATGTGGTATATACCACTACCGAGCCCGAGATCAGTGCTCGGGGAACACACAGAAACAGGTTAGTTCAAGGTGCGGTTGACAGCTTGTGTACCGAGCGCGAAGGTAGCACGCAATCCTGTCCTATTCGGTCAGGGTGACCGCAAGGACGTGAACAAAATACATTTGTCGTCATATAATTCCTTAGAACTGGAGTAAAAGGGCGATCTATAAGACGGATCAAGAATATAGAGCGATGAGTGCACTTGAGAGCAATGGTTCTCGCGCGAGGCCAACGATGCGTCAATGAATGTCACTGATTCCCCGAAATTAACTGCAACCAAAGGAGAAATAACCTGCGAGCTTAATATGGAGGATGGACAGGGCCAAGGCCGAGTATTTCTCACCCGAGGTTATGGTTTCGTCGAGGAATGCCTTAAGCGTCCTTCGTGAAAAAAATAAACACATTGAAACTGTCCAAGGAGTTGACCGATATCCCCGTAGGCCAAAGTCAAGAGCTCGGGAGATGATAACGGTCTCGTCGATATCGGGGGTCACCCTTGCCGTTTGTGTCGATGCGATAGATGGCGCCTACGGTAACTCGTCAGTGAGGCCTACGTCCCTGCCAGACGGACAAAGTTCCGATGGCTGGCGACCACTCGAAGGATGATTAGTCCCTGCTGAAATCTGGTACGCAACCAGTGTTCGACGCGCACCGTTTCACTATTGCTCCGCGACGAATACCCTGCTACGGAGAGTCGTTGCCTTTTTAGCCCTGGCCTGTGCCGGCGAGCAGAACACTATAGCATTCCTGGCAGATGCCACCCAAGCATCCCATCAGTATGTTAGTTGAACCATTCGCGTCCCCGTAGGTGAACGTGCCCCCCAATATGCGGATAAGAGGCGAGATTGATAGGCCCAGATGAGTACAGTGGGATGATACAAGACCGTGAGTAGGGATGTAATTAGACTGTGCACGCGACGCAGACATGGTGGTGGTTTGTTCGATGCCAGCACGCTCTTCACGCATCAAGTCCTAACATTTTCCTTCTCGATGGCGAACCCGAGTTTTCTTCCGACGCTTTCTCAGTCTGATGTTGTCCAAGCGGCTCAGGTGCACCAAAAATCGATCCGCAAAACGAGCCTTGTCTGATCACACTCAACGTACTAGCTCATACAACAGGCCTACTCCCCCGCCAGCGCCGGCTCGTCGGACACCCAGCGTCGTCTCCAGCAAGAACTGTTCGACATCCAAAAACGATACGAGGCGTGGGGCTTGGTCATCCCTTTTCTGAACCACGACGACCCCAACGTCCAGTTCTTTGGCGCGCACACCGTCCAGGTCAAAATCGCCAGGGATTGGTGCGTCGCTCGCCGTGCACGCCGAACGCGGCCGATTTGATGATACGCTAGGGACACCCTCCCACACGACGACGACGCCAGCCTACGCGATTTGGTGCTCGAACTCGCATATCATTCAATCGCGTCTGGGAAGAGCAAAGTCATTCTTCGCAAGCTATTCGTGGCGGTACTATCTCTAGCTTTTGTCGTTCGCCCCACCTCTCTGTCTGACTGGCGTGTACTCTACAGATCACGTCGTTGGCATTGAAGATTGCCCCGGGTTCTTCGTCAATATGGCCGGATTGGATCGTGTATACCGTTGAATTCCTATCCGGTCGTGGAGCACCAACAGAAATCTTGCTCGATTTCTTGTCCATTGCGGCAGAGGAAGTCGAGACAGCTGACTTGATTGGCTCGAGCAAGTGAGGATCTCGCGCGTTTTCGTCCACCCATTCCAGACCGACGCCAACTCAGGCTGCAGATGCAACAGACACTCCTCGGTGCCGCACCGCTTGTCGTGCGTGCTGTGGTGGCGATCATTACCCAACCTAGACATCAAGTACGCGTGCGCGAACTGGATTCGGCCCTTAAATGTCTACAAGCGTGGATGTCCGTGCTTCGTGGAAAGTAAATATGGTGCACCGAGCCTTGTTCGCCGGCTGACGCGACTTGTGGCAGTGATATCACTCCGCTAATTCCAATGCTAATCTCACTATTGAGCCCTCCGACCCCGGAAACGGAGATTGACCTCGCAGTGTTTTCTCCAGCATCGGATGCACTACAGGAAATCATGACGCGTTCCTCGTTGGCTAGTGGTGCCGGCGCCATGTCGCTCACGCTTCCATTGCTCCTCTGGGTTGACACATGGGGTCCTCGAATCCTTCAGTCACGTACATCATGTACGTTGTATGTCCCCAATACCGCGTGCCACATTTCAGCTAAAAAATTTCAGCCGGAGAAGCCTCCGAGCTCTCCCATTCTCTGTGCAAGCTCATTGTTACGCTCGGCGATCACTCGAATACCTACTTTGCCACCAACATCACCTCACAACAACCAGTCGCCGGCTCTCCACATACACGATCGCAACTCATACAGAGTTTCCTTCGACTGCTACTTGGTTACACCGGTTTACCTGGTCACTTTGGCGTGGACGAAGAGGAGAGCGAGATGACACTCGGATTTTGGTTTCTCTTCCAAGAATCGCTCTGGAGCGTGGAGTACGACGATGTAGATGAGGAGGGGAGTAGTGCACCGCTTGCGGACGTGGACGAAAGCAATAGGTTGGCGTTGGTGAATGCAGTGTATGTCGAGCTCGTGAAGATCTTGAGGAGTAAAGTTGCCTGGCCACCACATACCATATTAAGTAGCTGGCCAAAAGGTGGGTTGCTCGAGGTTTGTATGCACAGCACAAGTTGATGTTAGTTTGACGCGGGATAGATCAGGTGGACAAGTTTCAGGTGTTAGTAGTGGCTTGCTTACACAAACGTGCCTACTTATGGCTTATAGATATCGGAGAGACGTGGGCGATACGCTCATCAACGCGTAGGTATACGGTATTGATGCGCTGGCTAAGTTGACAGTTCCCAGATACTACATTCTGCGCAACGACATGATGGGCTATTACTTGAACGATATCGAAGAACGTCTCGCAAATGGACCTGAATCCAATGGATGGGAGGTAAAATGTGCTACTAATCATCTATCTGAATGATATTCATTCGTGATTTTCTCAGGAAACAGAAGCTACGCTGCATTGTATCATGTCTGTTCAGGAAGCAGTGCCCCTCGAGGACAACCCATTTCTTGCTCGGCTGTTCGGGCCGACTGTACTTGGTAGCCTGCCAATCACGGGTCAAGACAGGATACGACGCACAGGACTGAGCCTCACCGGTGAGCTACGTTTTAAATTCATGTTGCGAATCAGAGTTGATGAAGCGCATACTCCGCATAAAGGTACGTATGCATCATGGTTCACGACGCAGTCTGTCACAAGTACGCCCACATCATCGACCTCTCTTCTCATGAGCGCAATTTCGTATGTGGTAGCTGCTCTACCCGAGCCGTCGCTCTGTCTGCCGGCTGCGAACGCGCTGCGGGATCTCTGCGATGCCAATCGAGCTGCGCTTGCATCACACATTGGGGCGTTTGCAGAGTTGCATGCCGGGTTGACTAGCATTCCCGTGAGTTGTGTTATGCTTCCGCACGACTTCATCTTATCGGTGTTTGCGACTCAGGACACGGAGAAGAGCAAGGTGTTGCAGTCGATAGCGAGCGTGATTCAGGCACTCCCACCTGATGAAGAGATTCCGCCTGTGCTCGCCGTCATGAGTCCCGTTGTCGAGAAGCTCGAACAAGCGCTGCGGTCCTCGTCACGGGTACGCAGACGCGAAGTTTCATTCACAATTACGTTCATTGAAGCTGACCCGACTGCCTATCAGCTTCCCGAAGAAACGCGCGCCGTCGCAATCGTCCAGCTTCAAACCCTCTCGGGAGTTGCCAAGGGGCTCACCCGCACTGCAGATTCGTTGCTCATCATTGATGAAACGCCTGCCGAACGAGAAGAGGCAGAGCGGTTGCGACGGGCTCGTGACGACTATAGAATGGTCAAACTCCGTGAAGACTTGTTCAGAGCAGTGCGAAACGCGTTCGAATTGTGGTCGACGGATGCGAGCGTGTCCGATGTGAGTTCGTTTCTGTGAGACATGTCATGTATGGAAGGGATGATGGGGCGACGTGTAGGCGCTAAGCGAGTTTTTGCGGTCGATTACTTCGTTGCCAAGCGACATCACGCTGTTGTCGCTCCCTCCGGGCCCATTGTTGGAGTTGATATGTCTTGCGTCGCAGAGGCACCTCACGGCGGTGTGGCTCACCCTAGCGAACATGCTCATCATCCAACTGGATCCCCCGGTCATGTTTTTGAATTCAACGCTGAAAGCACTACCAAACGTCGAGGGCATGACGGTCGTGTCGAATGCATTGCCTGTGTTGCTTCAGGCATCACTTTCGATGCTCGGTCAGGCGGGGGCTATGGAATCTGTGAGAACATTCTTGTATGCGGCGCGAGGATTGGACTGATGCGAATCTAGAATCCAGACATTGTGCAGGCCTTTTTCGGCTGCTTGGACAGCGTGAGTTTACGTCCGACTACAGTTTTCCATGATATGTATGCCTGAGGTGCGTATGTAGGTTGCCAAGCACTTTGTGTCTGTATTCTACCATCTACCGCCCGGTGCCCTGGACGCATTGATGCAATGCGCGGTCACCTCGTTGTCGCTCCAAGAGCGTTATTCGTTGGTCGCGACATGCACGTTTCTGGTATGCTCTAAGGTTCTTTCGAGACACCAGATGCTCATCGACCTCCTCGATAGGAAACGCTGATCCGTCGGACAGCCGGAAGCGATGACCTGGGGGAAGCGAGCACACTACTATTTCAGATGCACGGTCGGCCGATCCTGCGGGCGGTGCTGACCGGATTTGCGGGTGTCGCACCTCGGTCTGCGACACAAAATTTGATCGAGCTGTTGTCAATGATGGTGTCCAAGTATCCTGCCGAGACGCGGGAGTGGATGAACGTGATCTTGTTTGACGTGAGTCGTTTGTGGCACTTGTTGATCGATGATTGTTGATCGTTGTGTGCAGGAAGGGTTCGTGCAATCCAAGGCGACGTCGGAAGCCAAGCGGGCGTTTATCAAGGCGGTGGTGGGGTAGGTCGTGTATGAGATTGGATCCTTGGCGTCCCGTGCTGATGTGCGTGTTACAGGTCGAGGTCACCAAAGAGGACGAGGGAAGCTGCACAGCAGTTTACGTTGATTGCGAGAGGGTTGGAGGGCACGAGTTTTGGGTATGCGTCTGTCAGTATGTGATGGCGTCGTTTCTGTTGGTGGGCGGACTGGAGCGGCGATGTTATGCAGGGCACCGATGAGAGAGAAGCGTTTGAATGGATGTATTTTTTTTTTTCCTTGTAAGTCAAGATGGACACATGTTTCGGGCGGAGACGTTTCAAATCCCAGAGGAGGTCAACATGCCAGCTCTAGTACTATGATCTGGCCTTTCTTGGGTGCGTGTCATTTACAGAGAGGTCTCACTGGGGACATCGGCTCCCCATTGGAACATTCTTGCGGGCTACTATGACACCCAGTTGCCGATTCAGAAGTCGAGTAGTCTACACCCATGCCGAGGGCTGGTATAACCCAACCTCACATGCGCTGCAAGGCCTAGTCCCAAGTTGCCGCTCGAACGACGGCGAGGGATCATGACAAGGCCGGACACGCGACGTATACGTAACAGGTAACTTAGTAGCGGGGCGTGCCGCGAGCGTCTGACTTTGCACCCAAGTTTCTTACATTGTTCTAGTAGCCTTGCAATATGTCCCGGCTGGGAGGACAATGGGCGGAAGATCGCGAGTACATGGGCGCGACAATTGAAAATGCAACGCTAACCGAACCCCAGAATCGAGTGGAGAGGTTGTTCCCGACAATGACGCTGGCCAAAGGGAAACAGGGCTGATAAAAATAAATGGTCAAAGCACGATATTTACGGCTGCATTCCTTCCTGATGGCAGACACGTCGTGGGTGGCGACAGAAACCAGATTCGACGTTGGCGGATGGACGATGGGATGGAGGTGGGAACACCAATGCGCACAGAGGAGGATATCGTGGATATCACTGTGTCGCGAGATGGAAAGTGGATTGTGAGTGGAACGTACGATGGCTTGGTGACTGTCTGGGATACACAGAGCCACGAAAAAGTGAAGGATATCATAGCACACCATAAAGGATGGATTGTGGTCGACATCTCTCCCGACGGGACAAGAATCGCGAGCGGATCAGAAGATGAGACTCTCATTGTCTGGTTGCGTTCGACTGGAGAGCAATATCTTGGCCCTCTCAAACACGAATACGATCTCGCCGCTATCAAGTTCTCGCCAAATGGGCGTCTCATCGCCACTGCCACAATGCTCCTATCTGTCCAGATATACGACAGTCAATACGGTCATCTTCTCTTCAAAGTTCCAATACCACCCGGCTCTCGATTAAACCGGTCCCTTGCCTGGACAAGCGACAGCAGCAAGTTATTCACCCTTTCCAATGTGGGTGAAATTCACGGCATCGACGCACTCACAGGCAACACGCTTTCGACGTGGTCTATTCTCGGTTGCAACGACCCCCGGTGCATTTCCCTGGCAAGCAATGATGCGTACATCGTGGCCTCGGGTGGTTCTCTGGTCTCCTTTTGGGACATAATGACGCACAAACAAATTGGCTCGGTCATCGAGCGTGAAACCAAAGCCGAACGCGTGGTCATCTCGACAAACCACAACCTTGTCATTCTTGCAGGCCGCACAATGACCCTTCGAAGCCTTCGTAACGTACTTTCCCCCCGCCACATTGCTGTAAGTCTATCTGCTTCAGCACTCACGTACATGGCCGCCTTATCACAGGCTGCTTTTTTCACTGGGAAGTAGGAAAAGAGCATAAGTACGTTTATTCATGCCCCACGATGCATTTCATTGAAACTCACCATCTCCAGTTGTTGAAATCGCAAGTCTCGAGAAAATCATCCAAGAACTCAGCAAAAACCTTACCACAGCCAATGGGACCATCGACTCCCTTCGGGCAGATCTTCAAGCGCGAGAAGAAAGCTCGAGTATGTCCACCAGAATTCTTGCTTGTGCTTCCTTGATGCTCATGTCCATTAGACAATAAAATTGCAGGTCTCGAACAAACTATAGAACAATTCCGTAATGGACTCGTGCCATCCCGATGGATGGTTGATGAGGTTAGTAACCTGAAGAAAACTATCGGGTCTTTTGAAAACACGGCCTGAAAACTTCGTTCACAGCTTGCCAAGCCCGAAGAGAAAGCCGATATTGAGAGGAGTACCCTCACTTAAATCATTCGCGCGCACGAGCAGAAGGATTACTGCGAGTCCCTGTATATCGATGGCCGTGCAATTGATGCAGCACTAGCATTTCACGAAATTGAAATTCCCGAGAGCGAAGCACTGAGTGGCAACAAGTTTCTCATGGACTGGCGTACAGGTGAGTTTTCGTGTGATGTGTCCAGATGTGAATGTCAATCCCCCTCATCAGGCTTCATGAACAGATGTATGCCAGCTCTGGAAAAGACTGGTGACGACGCTCTAAAGGCTAGGAAATTTGACATTGCACTTTCTGCCTACTCTACTCTCTTCTTACTTGCCCGGTCTACACCCAATAATGTAGTGGTCAAGTGGACTAGCGTGATGCTGATGCATGACTCTTGGGGCAAAGTATTGCATACTGCCACGAAGGTATGATGTGGCTAGTTCTCTATTCTTGACACCAACTCTCATTGTGGTCAGCTCAACCTTCCAAGGCTCACCGTCTACCATGCAATTTGTGAAGTTCTTGAACGAGACAATTGTATCACAGAAGCAGTCACATGCTTCAAAGAGATGAAAGGCGAGCTGGGGCAAAACAAGAGCAATGATGCCGAGCAGGTACAATGGGAACTCGGTAAGTGGTCGTCCAGAGCCCCAACGCAACTCGTCTGATTTTTTCGCACAGGTTTCAAACAGCGATGCATCAGGAAGATTGAAAGGCTCGCTGACAGTGCAATGAGGATTCAGAATTATGATACTGCGGATAAACACTTCTCGATGATAATGTCGCTCGACGGAATGGACAAGGCAGATATCCTTATCAAACGGAGTACAGCAAGAGCATTAATGAAATCATGGACGGACGCATTGAGTGATGCCGACGAGGTACGAACCACACTTGGATGTCTCATAGGGTGTTAATAACAGGTCACACAGGCAATCGGACTCAACCCGTCATCTCATCAAGGCTACGAGCAACGGCATGCAGCCTTGCATGGTGCGGAACGTTACGCAGAAGCAGTTGAAGCCTTCTACACGATACTTGTAAAGATCAGTCAGTCCCCATCAAAACATATTCGTGGTCAGTTGTAACTTCCGGGGTACTTAAACGAAATCCTAACTTTGATAAATAGATCTTCGTTGTCAATATACCGATGCCAGACCAAGAATTCGAGAAGTTATCAAGCAGACCGTTCGCAAAATGCCACAGGTGCTCATCGACACAAGCAGCGGTCGTCTGTGTACCAGGACACAACAGGTAGCAACATTCGAACAACTCCCGATCTGGAATGAGCTCGTCTCTTCTATGACAAGAGAGCTGGACAACGCACGTATATGGAACGAGGTGAAAAGGTTCTACCGATATGTGATGCTTTCACACACATGGGAGCAAGACGAACCGTTGATGCAAAAGGTCAAGGATCTCTCGGTTTATGACCTCGAGACATCTCCTACAAACGCCAAAGTGTGTACGTTTTGTCGGATCGTGGATGGTCTCGGATTTCGGTGGGCTTGGATAGACACCACCTGCGTGGACCAGGAAAACAATGTGGTATTACAGGAGTCGTTGGTCGCCATGTTTACCTGGTATCGTGAATCGTCTCTCACCCTTATCTACCTTTGCGGCGTCCCGTCCGACTGTGAGGAACCCAACAGTCTCCAGTGGAGCATCTGGAATACTCGAGGGTGGACATACCAGGAATACGTTGCTGCAGAAACCGTCCGGTTTTACACAGAGGACTGGAAGCCATACCTCGGTTTGGAGTTGGATAACCACAAAGAGTCTCCCGCAATCGTGTCGGAGATGCAGCAAGCAACGGGGGTTCTTGCGCATGACATGGCTGTACTCCAACCGGGTCTGGACAGGATACGAGAGAAGCTTTATGTGGCATCGATGCGTCAAACCACGCGGGTGGAAGACACGGCATATTCACTACTTGGTATTTTCAACATTTCAATCCCAATCATCTATGGCGAGGGTGATCGTGCTGTCGGACGATTCTTGGAACACATTTTGACAGGTTCCGGAGATGTTGCGATTCTCGCCTGGACAGGGCGTGTGGGGCCCTACAACAGCTGCATACCTGGCAATCTTACAGTGTACAATGAACTCGTCCCACCTCACATCCCACCGCTTATTGAGATGGATGACATGGATGACATTGTTGCGGGGCTCCATTCGTCGTTGCCCGACCTTTCCCTTGCTGTGGACTTGTATAACCAACTTAGGACGCTTCCCCCTCCGTCCATGGTTGCCAGCCGACTCCGACTCCCTGGTATTGTCTATTTCGTCGATGAACTTGTCCACGTCTCGGATCCCGATCCGGACACGAAGCTCCAGGTATATCATGCGGCGACGAGGTTATTTGGGGATATAGAGATCAAGACGACGGACGACCTGACTGTGATGGGGAAGCTCTGCCTCATCCATCCGTGGATCCGACCTCTTTTCCCAAGAGACTCCCCGCGCCGCGTATCTGAGCAGGACAGGACGCAAGCCCTTCGGCTAGTCGTGCGTCTACGCCAACCGTTTGGGGCACTGTTGCTCCGGCCAATGTCCAATGATGAGTACAAGCGAGTCGCGACGGATGCGTTGATCATAGTTCAGGTTCGCGAGGAGGCCTCAATAAGCGAGTTGGTGAACAGTATCGATACCGTCGAGGTACTCTAGTTGTCTTTACGGGTACACGCGCAGAGGTGTGGTGCAACTTTTTTTTCTTCGTTTACTTGCCATGTGTGCCTATTGCGGTCATTGCACCTAGAGTGTGTTGAATCTATGCCTCTACTAGTATACCTGACCCTCACAGCATGGCATCGTGCTAGCCCTGGGGGAGCGGGGCGATGACGACAAATCGGTCTCTGAATAGAACTGTCCAGCTGGATCACAGCTATACCGGACTCGTAACCACATGCATAATCTCTGTCTTGAAACAGCAGCAACTTCGGACTTGGTTCCTTCGTGGCCAATATCTCGAAGCCGTAACGCTGAGGCGGATGCTACACCTGAGCAAAGTGTCACCGGATTGGAACACAGCACGCCGGTCCAACGAAATACTCACACTGCATACAAAGTCACATATCGAATCGTTTCTCAAGCCACCTGGAATTGGGTTACTTAACGAGATCATCCATCCACCTAAGTCCCCGATCGAGGTCGATGCACGCGCACGACAACAGTCGGCCATCAACTATGGACTCGGACGCGTCTCTAAACCCAGCGCCCCGGATCGCATGCGCAAAGAACCATCGCGATCAGACGACCAAGGACTACCAATTGAATATCCACCCATTTGATCCAGGACGTCCACGTGGAGCACGTGTCACAGGGTATGCCGTCGCAGTGATGATCAGTTGTAGCAATACCAAGAACAGCACACTTCGACCCCCCGACGCGCGCGTTCTGATTTACGCTGCCCTCGACATCATCCGACATGCGCTTCTCAAAAAAGTATTTGGCCTTGCCCAGGAACGAAATATAATACCCGTGAAATCAAACGGTTCGTGGCGTAGTAGGCCTTGGGGCTCCCGAGTGAGACAAACAAGCGATCGGCGACGAACTCGATCTATTTGCGTATGAGCCAGACGTTCATCCCGATAACGGTTACCGGCGACATATCTGGACATGGGGCGTGCGTGGCCGTGAAACGTGCAACACAACGAGGACGTCCACGTATCAGTCAAAAACACCTGTTCAATCTCGACGGCCTCGGTGAGGATGCGCTCAACGATGTCGGGGCGTGGCCGACACCCAAGATGGCCGAACAATAGACACGCAAGGTCGGCGTGCATACCCTCATCGCGGCTGGTGAGCTCGTTGAAAAACGTGAGACCGGACATGAGTCCCCGTTTCTTGAGCCAAAAGATGGACACAGATGCTCCGAGACGCTCCGAGAACGTGGCGTGCCAATCCGAGATCCACTTGGGCGCCCAGTTGGCTTTGTGTTAGATGCACGGGATCGTCTTGATGGCGTCGAACAGGTGTCCGTGCTCGGAAGGGTCCTTGATATACGTGTCGATGAGGGTGTACGTCACCGAGTGGACGTTTTCCATCATGATCTGGAAGCCATAAGAGGCGCGTGCTTCGGTGACCTGGACGTTGCTCGAGAGCCACTCGACGAGATTTTCGTTGAAGATGCCGTCCGAGCGGCAAAGAGGGTGAGCACATAGGAGATAAAGTAGCATTCGTTCTCCACATGACTGCAAACAGATTCGTTCAAAGCGACACTGGTTATTGCACAAGCACATCTTTTCGATTGCACGACAATGGATGATGCATCCGTCCTAGCTGGATGTCAAGCTCAGCCCCAAGGTTTGGCGAAGCAAATGAGGGTGAGACAAAAATGCATGTCGATCCAATCCCAGATTTAAGTGGTTTACATGTGCTCAAAGCAGTCATTCCTCCACCAGTCACCCCGGTGAAATATACGCTGCGTCAAGGGCAATGCTTTGCATTGATGACTATGCGGTGTGCGAACTGATGCATGATGGCAAGGGAACACGCGCATATTGGATGGTAACTATGGCGTACCGCAAGTTTCCGACTTTACAGCTTTCCTTCAATTCTTCTAGTATCCTTGCAGTATGTCCCGGCTGAGAGGACTATGGACAAAATACCGTGAGTACATGGGTGGGACACTTGAAAATGGGACGCTAACCGAACCCAAGAATCGAGTGGGGAGGCCGTTCCCAACAATAGCACTAACCGAAGGGAGATAAAACCGATAAAAATCAACAGTGAAAGCGAAGTGTCTGCGGTTGCATTCTTCGCCGATAGCAAACACGTCGTGAGTGGCGACGGAAAGCAGATTCGACACTGGCAGGTGGGGGATGGGATGGAGGTAGGGACACCAATGCACGCATGGGATAAAGACGTGGATATCGCTGTGTCACAAGATGGAAAGTGGATTGTAAGTGGAACGTACGATGGCTTGGTGACTGTCTGGGATGCACAGAGCCACGAGAGAGTGAAGGACATCCAGGCACACCCCGGGGGGTGGATTGCGGTCGACATCTCTCCCGACGGGATGAGAATCGCGAGTGGATCACAAGACAAAACTCTCATTGTCTGGTCTCTTTTGACCGGCGAGCAACTTCTTGGCCCTCTCAAACACGAAAAATGCATCGCTGCTGTCAAGTTCTCGCCAAACGGGCATCTCGTCGCCACTGCCGCATAGTTCACGTTCAACAAATCCGTCCGGGTGTATCACAGTCAAGACGGTCATCTTCTCTTCAAAGTTCCAATTACACTCGATTCTCAGCTGACCCTGGCCTGGACAAGCGACAGTAGCAAGCTGTTCACCCTTTCCTATACAGGCAAAATTCGCTGCACCGACGCACTCACAGGCAACACGCTTTCATCATGGTCCATTCACCATTGCAACTATCCCCAGTGTGTTGCCCTGGAAAGCAACGATGCGTACATTGTAGCCTCTGGTGATTCTTTGGTCTCCTTTTGGGACGCGACGACGCACAAACAAATTAGCTCGGTTATCGAGCATAGAGCCCATGTCAAATACGTGGCTGTCTCGACAAACCATGACCTCGTCACTCTTGCAGGCCGCACGATCACCCTCCGGAGTCTTCGCGACATCCTTCCCCCCTGCTACATTGCTGTAAGTCTATCTGCTCCAACACTTATGTGATACGGCCATCTCATCACAGGTTGCCTTTTTTTACTGGGGAGCAGCAAGAAAGCTTAGGCATGTTCATTCATGTCCCCCTCGTACATTTCGTTGATACTCACCTCCAATAGCCGGCGAAACCACTTGCCATCCGAAAACTTTCCAAGAACTCAGCAAAGACCTCACCACAGCCAACGAGACCAACGACTCTCTTCGGGCAGATCTTCAAGCGCGAGAAGAAAGCTTGAGTGTGTCCACCAGGACCCTGACTTGTATTTTCTTGACATCCATGTCCATTAGACGATCTTGAACGAACCGTACGGCGACTCCGTCAAGAACTCGTGACGTCCCAACAGACAGCCGATGAGGTGTATAGTCTAAAGAAAACAAATGATTCTCTTGAAAAAACGGTTCAAGAACTTCGTTTACAGTTTAAGGAAAGCACCGATGGCCTTGCCCAACACCAGGCTCAACTTGCCGAACTGAAGCGAAAAGCCAATGCCGAAAGGGATGCCCTCCTCCAAGTCATTCATGCACATGAACAGATACATCACTGCGAGCGCCTGTATGCCGAAGGCCGCGCAATTGATGCAGCACTTGTGTTTCTCGAAATCGAAATTCCCGAGAGTGAAGCCCTAAGTGGGAACAAGGTTCTCATGAATTGGCATACAGGTGAGTCCCCGTGTGATGTGTCCAAACGCGGATGTCAATCCCCACCATCAGGCTTCATGAACAAATGTGTGTCAGATCTGGAAAGAATGGGCGATGATGCTTTGAAGGTTGGAACATTTGACATTGCACTTTCTGCTTACTCTACTGTCCTCTCGCTTTCCCAGTCTACACCCAACCATGTGATCGTTAAGTGGACAAGCGTGATATTGATGCATGACTCTTGGAGCAAAGCATTGCATGCTGCCATCAAGGTATGTTGTTTCCAATCCTCTGTTTTTGACACTAACTTTCATTGTGGTTAGCTCAATCTTCCAAGGCTCATCGTCTACCATGCAATTTGTGAAGTGCTCGAACGAGAAAATCATATCACAGAAGCAGTCACATGCTTCAAAGAGATGAAAGGCGAGCTGGGGCAAAACAAGAGCGATGATGCCGAGCAGGTACAATGGGAACTTGGTAAGTGGTCGTCCAGAGCCCCAACGCAACTCGTCTGATTTTTTCGCACAGGTTTCAAACAGCGATGCGTCAGGAAGATTGAAAGGCTCGCCGACAGTGCAATGAGGATTCAGAATTATGATACTGCGGATAAACACTTCTCGATGATAATGTCGCTCGACGGAATGGACAAGGCAGATATCCTTATCAAACGGAGTACAGCAAGAGCATTAATGAAATCATGGATGGACGCATTGAGTGATGCCGACGAGGTACGAACCACACTTGGATGTCTCATAGGATGTCAATAACAGACCATGCAGGCAATCAGACTCAACCCGTCATCCTATCGAGGTTATGAGCGAAGGCATGCGGCCTTGCACGGGGCAGAACGTTACGCAGACGCGGTTGAAGCCTTCTACACAATGCTTCTAAAGATCAGTCAGTCTCCATCGGAACATACTCGTGGTCAGTTATCACTTCCGGAGTACTTGAACGAAATCCTGATTTTGATGAATAGATCTTCGTTGTCAATATACCGATGCCAGACCGAGAATTCGAGACGTCATTAGGCAGACCATCCGCGACATGCCACGGGTGCTGATTGACACAAGCAGCGGTCGTCCGTGTACCAGGAAACGACAGGCGACAGCATTTGAGGAGCTCCCAATCTGGAATGAGCTTGTGTCTTCCATGACAAGAGAGCTGGACGACGCGCGCATACGGAGTGAGGTGAAAATGTTCTACCGATATGTGATGCTTTCACACACATGGGAGCAAGACGAACCATTGATGCAAAAGGTCAAAGATCTCTCTGTTTACGACCTTGAGACATCTCCCACGAACGTCAAGCTGTGTACGTTTTGTCGGATCGTGAATATTCTCGGATTTCAGTGGGCTTGGACGGACACGACCTGCGTAGACCAGGAAAACAATGTGGTATTACAAGAGTCATTGGTTGCCATGTTTACCTGGTATCGTGGCTCGTCCCTCACCCTCATTTACCTTCGTGGCGTCCCGTCTGACCGTAAGGAACCTGATGCTCTCCGGTGGAGCATCTGGAATACTCGAGGGTGGACATACCGGGAATACGTTGCTGCAGAGACAGTCCGGTTTTACACAGAGGACTGGAAGCCATACCTCGGTTTGGAGTTGAACAATCACAAAGAGTCTCCCGCGATCGTGTCGGAGATGCAGCAAGCAACAGGGATTTTTGCACAAGACATGGCTGTACTCGAATCAGGTCTAGACAGGATACGAGAGAAGCTTTATGTGGCATCGATGCGTCAAACCACGCGGGTGGAAGACGCAGCGTATTCACTACTTGGCATTTTCAACGTTGCGATCCCGATCATGTATGGCGAGGGTGATTGTGCTGTCGGACGATTCTTGGAACACATTTTGACAGGTTCCGGAGATGTTGCGATTCTCGCCTGGACAGGTGGGGCCTTACAATAGCTGCATACCTGGCAATCTTACAGTGTACAATGAACTCGTCCCACCTCACATCCCACCGCCTATTGAGATGGACGACATGGAAGACATCGTTGCGGCACTCCGTTCGTCCTTGCCCGACCTTTCCCTTGCTGTGGACTTGTACAATCAACTTAGGGCGCTTCCCTCGCCGTCCATGGTTTCCAGCCGACTCCGACTCCCTGGTATTATCTATTTCATCGATGAACTTGTCCACGCCTCAGGTCCCGATCCGGACACGAAACTCCAGGTATATCATGCGACGACGAGATTGTTTGGGGGCATAGAGATTACGACGGCGGACGACCTGACTGTGATGGGGAAGCTCTACCTTGTCCATCCATGGATCCGACCTCTTTTCCCACGAGACTCTCCGCGTTGCGTATCTGAGCAGGACGAGACGCAAGCCCTTCGGCTAGTCGTGCGTTTGCGCCAACCGTTTGGGGCGCTGTTACTCCGGCCGGTATCTAATGACGAGTATAAGCGAGTCGCGACGGACACGTTGATCATAGTTCAGATTCGGGAGGAGGCTCCGTTGAGCGAGTTGGTAAACAATATCGATACCGTCGAGGTACTCTAGTTTTGCGGAAACATAGGGCGAATCGTAGGTATATCTCCTTTTCATTTGTTGTGTATGTCTGCTGTCGTCACCGCACCTGGAGCGCGTTGAATCTATGCCTCTACTGGAAAGTATACACAACCATCGTGGCAGCCCTATGGGAGCGAAATGGTGAAACATCGGAATCTTTGATAGAACTATTCGATGAGTACGATGAAAGTCATGTCAGAATCGCAACATGACCGCGCGATTCGTGACTTCGGACTTGATTACTTCATGGTCATTCGATTCGAGGCGTTCGTGTCGAAGATGTGTCATAAATGAGTATGTTGCCAATCGACGCGATTCTGCTATTGCCATCGCCACTTGCTGATGTGTCCCGTCCCATGCGGTGGAGGATTGGGAAGTTAACGGGCTAGGGTAACATCATGGGTGACGTTTGCCCCGTACGAGCACTTTCTACGCCACAGTCTGGGTGAATCGCGGCAACGGGATAGTTGTCTTGGTCCTCAACATTCTTGCTGCGATGCATCTCTGAAAAAGATCAAAGTGACTGAGCACAGAAGGATCTATTTCATGACGGGCGGTTGAGTTTGTCGCAGGCTTACCTGACCTCAGGGGGGCAGCTGGGTAATTTTCCAGGAAAGCAAGTCAACTACGGTAGTAGCTTTGTAGGTTTCTGGACACCGAACAGTACCTGTGTAAGAGCCACAGGTGAGGAAACAAACTCGATCTTTGCTGCGAACAGTTTGGTCATGGTTGGAGTTCTAATTAGTTGATGCACAATGTCAACACGGTCATGATACAGTACCCGTTTAGACGACATGGAACAGCGTGAGACGGTCACCTTTGTTCCTCTGTAACCGTGTTGAGTTGGCTCGATGAATCACCAAGATCATACGCGGCCGAATCACACGGTTTCCATGCTATTCAAATTATCCCGGGCTTCCTGAGGTCAAGGTGCCTGCCAGCAGGACATTACCTTGCAATCTAATCCCATTCCGTCCGGAACCTTTGCTAGCTCTATGTGGCCCGGGACCGACGAGACCTAAATAGAGCCGGACATTGTGCATTGCGTTCCGCAGCACAAGGAACTCAACATCGGCCGACTCTGGGTAGATTTACGAGTCGGAACTGTCGGACTGATGTTGCGGCGGCCCAGAAATGAGAGTCCCACTGTGAGTAGTGCGGCCGTAAATGCCGAATATTGCGGAGTTAAATTTATAAATAGACAAATCTGATTGGCTCGCCGGTGAAATTCAATCACAGGCATAAAACCAACTGGGAGACGGAATTAGCCGGAAGGCAGCACTTTTTCTTGTCTTCTTCAGCTCTGGCCCCGTCATAACCGCCGTTCGTGTCGTCGTCGACGATGCTCACCCTTACTCCAAGAGCTCGTGATGCTCTCCGCGCGGCGCGCCGCCTCGCAGCAGGGCTGGCCACCGTTGCACCACGTATCGGCG
>JBBPKE010000404.1:0-17643 GCA_038089095.1 Tylopilus orsonianus | reverse complement strand
CAGTTAATGGAAATCTGTTTTGTCTGTTGATTCTCTTTAATTTTGTGTTCCACTGGGGTGGGCTTCAGTATCGAGTGATTCAGTTATCTGGTGCTGAGTGATGTCCTTTGTACTTAAGTGATCAGTTATGGGATGTAAGTAAGGCCTTACCCTGTATGGATGATTCTATTTGATTAATTTAGTCATTGGATTTGAGCAGCAAAGAGGTACTTAGCTAGATTTGTACGAATCATGCATGTACTGAATTGTCGACGTTTTTTTTCCCCGATGATCCCGTGCTTGATCTTTGGTAGCCTCCGGTCAGGGTGTATGCGCTTACGGAAAACTCCTACGGAAGAGGTGGTCAAATGGTAACGTAATACAAGTGTCTGTGTGGGTACTGTGGCGACCCCCAATTCTTGCACTTCCAATTTGAGTCAAAGTTAGCCAGTGTTTGCTGATCGGGAAGCCTATTCGCTGATCCGGAAAATTTCCATTTCCTATTGTTCACCGCTGATCGATTGACCCACGTCTACCCTAAATCTGTGCCTGCAGCGTCCGTCTAGTAAGCTAGGAGTAACCCGTTGCGAGTTTCAAGCCGATGGAGGTGACGGGCAAATTTAAATTAAGGCATATATGCATCATGCTTGTGGGCTCGGTGACAATAATTGGGCTTCGGCATCCTCCGCTTGTCAAGAGGAAATTACGCGCTTTAGGGTAAGGGAAAAAAAAACCTAAACCTACGAAACATTCTTCCATGGGCCAAGCCTGGGTCGCCGCCGCGGCTGAGTACTGTTTTCTCGTGGTTCGAGATTCCGCGACATCTAACCACGAATATACTTATTGATTTTCAATTTGGGACTCGTCAGTCGGTAACTCAACGGAGTCAGTTTACTCTCCAAATAAGGACCTCCTTAGAACAGTCTACCTCGCTCTGCTGAGCATCTGCTCTCATCAGCGATTCACTAGCCCTATTCTCTGGTGTGTTCACTCGGGTTTCGTCCTTTTACCTTTCATTTTCCTCGTCTCGGCTAATGTCTGTATGTGTTAGTGTGATATTGGCGAGAGTCTCTGCCATGACAGCCTGGAGTGTAAGTTCGTGATACATTCCTTTGGCAATGGATCGCATCAAACTGCCGTGTTCCTGTTAGTTAAGCGGAGCGCAAAACACCCACTCCTGACTCGTCTGGTCAATGTTGTTGGTAATGTTTCGCCACTGGAAAAGTGATAAGCTTCCCGTTGTCATCGATCCCAGCTGTCAATAATGGCTCTATTGGGTATAAAAGCGTTAGGTACGTATCCTCCGTCTTGATGGCGATGTAACTCGTAGACGGTCGCTGAATGGGGTTTTAGAGTGGCCATCAACATCGGATACTCCACATCACCATCAATGTTGCGAGGTACCCATTCGGATAAAAGTTGGCATTTGTGTTAATGAAGCAGATCGCTTCGTTTAGCCCTTCATCGCAGAATCATCCTGTATAGCGTGCCCCATTGTCCTTTAAAGATCAGGTCCATTAAACAAAGTCTCAACGATATGGTTTGCATTAAACCTTGATTCTGTTCCATTTTCGAAAGGATGACAGGATTCGAGTGACCCTTTCCTGATAGCAGTGTAACCGCGAATCTGATGCTTAGTCAAGCCCAAACGCCTCCCCTTGTTCGTTTTGCTGATCACCACACCCGTTGTTCTGTGGACTTTCCTATGCTCTTATCCCGACCTCCGCTAATGGGCCGATTGTTACATCCTGAATTTGTTTACTGGATGGATTCCTGGGTTCGAGTAGTTGACTGACTCGCTAACTCCTGAAGGATGATTTCGGAAATTGGAGTGATGGCATTTCTATTACAGGCTCAAGCTGAAGATGGATTCAACTCCCATACACGGACGTCAATGGTTGTCCGCATTTCATAGATGTTCGTCCACACATGATTCTGTGCGTGAGGATATCCTTTATTCCACGGTGCCTTCTCGTTGAGGCCGGATGCCTTCATGTTGGTGTCTATCTGAATCAGGGATCATGTGGGTCGTGGTCTTGAGAGACCGTTGCCCCAAGATCACCCGTGCGCATCATGACCTACGACTGCGCTCGACCGGAATTATCTCGTCCTCGAGCCTAGGTTTCTGTTTATCTGGCATTCGCCGATGGCCTTACCACACGATCTGCTCCAGGCAAGGAGATTGAAGAAAAATGCTGACACGAAGGGATGTAGGATGTGCTGGGCTGGAAATTGCACGCAACTATGAGGGGAAAGGGTTTTGCCATGTCACGCTTAGGCTACCTATCTATTCGTGAATGCCGTCCAAGGTAGACCCCAAGAACGCGGCGTGAAGGGCGTTACCGTGATTATTTCTGGGGAGTCTAAAGAACTTGAGCCCGCTCGAGTTCCCCTCTAGCACGGCGCCCGCAAGCTTGTGGTCATCGTTTTTGACATCTCTGTGAGCCCCGAGGAAGAAAATGCGTAATGGATATCAGTCTCATGTGCTTGACTGCGGGTGACTGACACGGGGGTAAACAAGATTAGCTGGCAATGGTGTGACGCACTGACATTCACTATCGCCACAGCATGTATTACGCAACATGGGAGATGGTATCCACGCCTTGTCTACTCTTTGTGATCTTATCAAGATTCCAGTTGGCCTCTTTTGGATGCAATAATTCATGTTGCTGCCGATCAGGTGACGTCGTTCGTGCCAGTGGCAATGTATCGCGAGTCAAGTTGACATTCTAGTCTGCAGCGGCGTAGCTGCAACGATACGGTGAGAATCAGCCAGTTCGTCTTCTTGATGGATACCGCTCTGACATCGTCGCATCGGGTACAGCCATTCCATATAAACACTGGCAGACTCCGATCGACTTTTCTTGTACCTGGTATCCCGCAGCGATGGCTGACACCCTGACCACAGTCCTTCCCCCCTCCCTCACTTCGTGGATTCCGGGAGAAACACCGCTGTCGACATGGCCGGCGGTATCCACCGTCATTCTCTCCTACTTGGCGGTCATTTTAGGCTTGCGGGAATCCATGAAGGACAGATCTGCACTCAAGTTGGGAGCTCCTTTTCGCATACACAACGCGTTCCTCTCGCTTTCCAGCCTGATCTTACTCGTGTTGATCATGGAAGAGGTTATCAAACTATGGTACTACGTCGGTGCCTTTGACGCGTTTTGCGCGCACGCATCCTGGACAAGAGTGAAGGTTTGATTTGAACCCGATGACAAGCTTGCCTAACGGAGACGGTTTTTCAGAGACTCGAGTTTTATTACATGGTGAATCATTACCTCAAGTTCATCGAGTTTTTGGATACAGTGTTTCTGGTGCTCAAAAAACGCCCGCTGAGCAAGTCGTTTTACCAGTGGTGCCTCTGGTACGACGCTGATCCGTATACGTTAGCATTTCTACACGTCTTTCATCATTCTACGACGGCACTCTTGACGTTTCTCCAGCTCGAGTCCAGGATTAGCGGGGTGACAAACATATCGACGAGATTATGCGTTTTTGCTGATGTTTCTTCGGTGCAGGCATGGACACCCATCTGCCTTAATCTAGCAGTACATGTAGTGATGTGTACGCCCCATGTATGCTCCATTTCGACGGGCAACTCCCTCACGTCCGTGGCTCGCAGATTATTATTACCTCATAGCTGCAGGTGGGGCCAAGCCCTGGGTGCGTCATCTCGCTGGAATCATTGTGATGCGCATATATCGTGCTTGAACTCTCTTTACCACAGTGGAAGAAGCATCTCACGACGATGCAGATGCTCCAGTTCGTCATTGATATTTTCGTGTTCAGTTTCGGGCGTGAGTCGAGTATCTGGGATATTTACGAACCGTTTCCACTCACTTGTGTTTCGTCCAGTATACCAGCATCTCGCGTTCACGTACCGGCCACACTGGCCGCACATGGGCGACTGCGCTGGCGATACTAGAATCGCCATTTTCGGTTCTCTTCTCATCGCAAGCTTCCTGGGACTCTTTGCCAATTTTTATGTACAGACATATGCCATGACGGGGAGGAACGGGATTGGGAAGGACAAGGACAAGCATTAAATTGTACGTACCGATTCATTCATGTCAGGACAAGAGAGTATACGTACGTGGTTGATGACCGCCGTGATGTTGAAGGGAAACGGACTGTAGAATCAGTAGGAGAGAGTTAAACCGATTCATGGGGCGTCCAGTGGTCGCATACGCTTTATACCTGTGCAGGTGGTGGAACCTGAGGGCTCTGCCGAGTATGTTGCGACAGCAACGGCGAAGAACCCTGTACTGACAGACGCACTGAGGAAGGGTATGTGTTTCACTTGGGGTGACTCTGGCGGTGGTAAAAATGATGCGTCACGCCGCAATCTGTGAAGCGAAAATACTTTGTCTCAGTAATGAAGCAGCTCGGGGGTTGGATTGACATAGGGGCCCGTGTGCTGTTGGTAGTAGGAATGACTCCGTTTTCAGGTTACCTATTGCCCACGAGAGCCTCAGCTTCCCTGATCATCCGAGACTCCCATGGACAGATCCACGCGTCAAAGTAATACAGTCGTTGTGAGTACAACTGGTGCAATTGCCGAGTGGGGTCAGAGCGCCGAAACAGATATGCCGGACCAACGACCGAACACTTGACGAGATGGCTTCTGATATTAGCCTTGTAAAATGCGTACGAACTCGTACCGCTCTAGACACCTCTGTGTAACAGTAGCCCGGTCTGGTGTGAAGACGATGAAGATAGCTTGCCATCTTGGCGTGATATTTCGACGTGCGTTTATTGCTTCGAGCGCTAGATTACCCTCGAAAGATTCACGCACGAGGTGAAATTAGAAAGTGTTCCGAGACCTCGAGTGGGTCGACTCGTGTTCATGAAGATACAAAAACGGACCAACGGCTTAGGTATCGGTCACTTTCAGGGCCTTATCAAAAGTGTCTCATCGCATGTGGGTCCATAGAAGTATTGAATTCAAGGCGAGCATTAACCGATCTCGTGTTCTGCTAAAAGCTATGTGCAAAGCACGATCAAGATCGTGTAAGACGACATGGAATGCAGTATAGGGACCCACCATATTGGGAATGCCATTCAAGATTGGGTAGGAATGATTGCAATTCGGACATATCATCGAGCCTTCAACGACATGAATCTACGCGTCATTAGAAGCACGATTAGTGATGAAGTGAGAACTGAGAGCGGGAGAAGGCGGGTACCTCGAGGAGAACGTGATGTAGTGTATGTAAGAGTTCATCGTCGGTCATCTCTGGCTGCTCAAGAGGCAGAGACGTGTCCCCGACCTGATATGCATCTCGACACGTGAGCTTTAGGGATGGAAAAATAGGAACACGCGCCAAAGTGGCCGCATCGACGAGAGCCTGCCATTCGAGTCTCGGGATGATGTTTTTGATAAAGTCAGGATTGAACTCTTGTTCGTGTAGTTCGATCTGGATATCCTGTAGTCGCAGTGGAAAATTGTTGGTGGTACAGCCCTTTGCGTGGCAGGCCAGTAAATTATGGGTGATCAAGCGGACCATCGTCGGGATGAAGAAGGTTCTGGGCGCCGTACGTAAGCGGGGACATCAGGAGATCGACGACGTCTTGACGCTCTACTAGTACAACGAAAAAATTCATTCGTATGCAAAGCTACGAAACGGTCTCCTCGTCTCGATAGCCGCAGTCGATTACAACTACGGACGCCTACGCTCTTGTTTGGGTTGAGCCGATGCAAAAATGATCAAGCGACCACCTTCGACGGCGTCGTTACGATCCATTCTTAAAATTTCCGCGTGGCTTCTGTTGATTCTGAACTCGGTCGGTAGGCTAGTGGTCTGTGCATCCCGTTCGATACGGTAGATAACCCGGGTGCTCGACAGGGCCCCGAGCTGGAGTGACGCAATAACAAGGCATCGCTCTGCATCTTGGCTGGACAACGCGTCATCTTCGCTCGATGCTTCCACCCGATACGCTAAAGACATACGCGGTTAGGCTCGGCACCTCAACCTCGCTGTCCATTGCAGAGCAGACGCCAAAAACTTGCTGGGCCGTACTTGCCTCACTACGTGGTTACCTTCACGCGCTTTTATCGACCCGCGGTCGAGATCATCGGAGACGATCTTATCGGGTCTCGTATACCCCAGGGAATAGGGTATCAATGACAGAGCAAACGCACGTTCTGGCACCACCCGCTTTTGATTCCACACCGTTCTGCGTCAATGTTTGCGTTTTTCCCGATCCAAAGACGCGTCCTTCGTCATTGAAACAGAGGCTGATCGCAGGGATAATAAGCATTGCACTGAATGTACGACGCGAAATATGTGTAGATCAAGTGGTGTGCCAACGGTGCGGGGCGGGGTAATGTGACTGCTCACCGTTGTGGTGGATATCGCAAAAGACTCGGACAAGCTGGCTGAAGGACAGATACGAGAGGATTAGACAGGGGCACAAGGTTGATGTACGGTGGGCAATGTGACCAAAAGCGACGCTGACACGTTCTGAGGTGAACATTGGCCACCCTCCACAAGAGTTCCTGGGAAGCACTAACAATATTCTATATAACGAATTAAACTAAAACCATAGCGACAAGGTCGCGTCGTCCTATCCTCACGCAACAAACGTGTTAACGGCTTGTCATGTTGGCAATCGAAAAGGAAAGCAAACATGAGCTGAATAGATGCTACAATCCAGAGCACCGTCGCGCATATCTTCTGTACAAACGACCATCTGGCGTCAACTTTGTCATACACATGAGCCAATCATGCTTTCACGATAGAAAGTAAATAAATTAGACGGACACCGGGGCGGAAGGACTCAACATGACCGGTTATAGCAGCTACAACAACAGACCGCGGTTACACGCTACGTGAAATGAAAAACATGATCACTTTTGAAGCTCCATTAGGTCTGACCTACCAAAAGAGCTACTACCACTCGCCAGCCACTGGGCCAAAGTCTTTGTAACAGTCGAAGATCGCTGTAGTCGCGGTTATGACCCATATGGATCACTATGCGGAGGCGAATCGAGGTGATCATATACACCGTGATTTAAAGAAGTATGCTTACAGTGGCGTGGAGTACACTTTGGATGGTGATTTCCCTGCCCGTCGACCATCTGGTAAGAACGCAATCGAAAGTATATTGTGAGAGTGATAAATTGGATGGTTGGCTGGAAACATGTCGACAGATCTCGATATGTAAACGGCATGGAACAATGCGTTCCTTATGTTGCGGTAGGGAAACAGACGAGTTGCTAACACCTGGAACTCGACATTCCGAGCCCATTAAACCAAAGGGTTGTCAAAGAAGTTCCAGCAAACTAGACGAGTTCCGAGTCGTAGAATGAAATTAACCCTTGAGGGATGTTTGCGAACAAGTGGCCATCATTGCCGTCCCGGGCTCACATGGAACCTCCACCGATGGCTGTTATAGTCCCATTGAGAGTGTTTCACTGCTGTCACCCCATCCTCATGAAGCTGAAGCGGATCAACGACGAGTTGGTTCGGAGTTGCCACGTTCCAAATGGTGGCGCTGTCCTCGCGGTACTGAAGGACTGTCCCAGGCGAACTTGAAAACCCTAGTACAAACGCTGCGAGGGAAAGAAGGATAGCGCGCAAGGATACAGCGCTGAGGTCTAAGTACTATGATCACGGAGGCTAGGAGAGAAGTGTCTTGTCGAGTCAGCGCCGACTCTTGGAACGCAGCCCTAGCTATGCGTTGGGGCAACCCGAAACGGCTATGGGTCTTCGTATCCCAGACGAGCACCCTTCGACCCATCGCCACGTGCAAATCGCATCATTGCCGCCACTCACGAGATGCTCGCCATTCGCCGACCCATATGAAGCCACTTTTATTGTCGATTTCAATGGCTATTGGCAGAATGGTCTTTTCGTGGTGTTATTAACATCTATTAGACCCAAACTCGTGGTAAGCACCAGTCATCGTCGGCAACGCGTTTGTCCCTGACAATGTTGAAGCTCATGAGGAGACTCAAAAAGAATTGATTGGTATGTTGGCCCCCGTCCCATTTTACCATGTACACGTTACTCATGCTTGTATAGACCGTGCACACACGTTCTGTCATCCCTGTCTCCCTCACGTTTATGTCCCTTCCCTCACTGAGTTCAACCATGGATCTGAACGTCGATCCTTCAGTCCTCACTTTCGACGTGGTTCAGCAGTGATAAGTCTACTTGACGAGCCCGATTTTCAAGGGAATAGGCTGGACGTCTTGCCGGTTTCCACGTGTTTCATTTCACGAGCTTCTAATTCGTCTAGAGCATAATCCCATTTCGCGAGAACCAACCGAACGTGCTTCGCACGAACCTCGCGGTGAAGGTTTGTTTGATATCTGCAAGTTGCTCGGTATCAGGTACTTTTTTCTGTCCTTGTTTTTTTTTTTTCCTGATCTCTCCGACATGTGAGTAGCAGTAGATTCCGGCATCCCGGATTCCAGCAAGTATACGTGTGGTGCGGCCATTGATCCCAGTGACAAAGACTCGACTTGTATCTCGATGCGAATTGCCCAAGCTACTGTTCAAGACGTGACGTACGAGTTCCAGTTCCAGAAAGTGTGTCGATTGGGCTAAACAAGGTAATTGGGCAATTAGACAACGTACCTGCCACTCGAGAGATTGTTCAGGTGTGTCGACGACGACATCATGGTCAGCTCCCGTGTAGAACATTGGTGAAGTCTTGCTCATTTTTTCTACTCCCTGCTCACTTCACATTGTCACATTAAGATATCTTCGCTCCTTTGCCGCCTCTTTATCTTGATCATCTTACTGGGAGACCTTTCAACCGTTCGCGCACCTCCCCTGATTTGCCAAATTCTCTTTTCTGAACTTGCTTTGTGCGATTTTTCTTGTCCATCGAGGACTCGAGACCCATCGAATGGTGACCCTTTCCCCCTCTCGTTTTCAACATCTGTCTAACACTGGCATGTCATCGATGTGCCGCAATACGAGCCCAGTGGCTCGAAATATCGGCTCTTTGCATAGATATGTACGCGAGTATTCGACGGTCAAAATCATGTCACCAGTGACCGCCTTGTGGAACCCGATCATCCACATTGCGTCAGTGTGTCATCCACTGACGATGACTGTGTTGATCAGTCTTTGATGGCCGGGACAAGCTCGGATGGATGTGAATACGGCGGTAGACGTCATGGATGGTGTACACCAGACTAGGGTCCAAGACTCGTGTCGTGCCGCATCCGGGCCCCTCCTGTGCGCATGCTTCCGTTATCTACCCCCGTTTGCCATCATTAATCCACTTCTTTTAATGCGGTGGAGCATCGAATTCATATGGTTCCTCAGTAAATAAATGCTACTACAGAACGAGTTGACGTCTGGACCAGAGAGTTTGGCCTACTAATGCGGTATAGCTATTTGATATTCCCCCCTGGGGTAACCTCTCGCCGGTAAGGAATCCACGGATGACTGACGTTCTGGCCCGGGTCTTTTCCAGTTCGTGGGTTCTAGTAGAAGCACCCATGTCTATATGGCCTGCGATACTGGCAGATATGGTACCCTCTGGAGTGGTCATTTTCAGTCTACAGGAGCCGTGACAGATCGACCTGTGCAGCCCTGGGAAGCCCTCTGCGCAGTACAACGCATTCTTGTCTCGTTTAAGCTAATATCCACAGGGGTCATCAAACTATGAGACCAAGCCTATGCGCCAGGATCCCTGTGGAGCGAGGACCCGATCCGAATCCGAATCTTGGAGGCCCGGGTTTTACAACGTGGTCGATCTATTACGTCGGGAGTTTTGGGGTGCGGTGTTTCTCAATGCCCCAGAGTCGACCCCTGAACGTGTATCTCACGAGACGCGGATACTTCAAATCCATTTGCCTTTTCCTTTACAGCGAGTTAGATGAGTCCATCGCCACCGTGCACCCGAGACTCGTATTTCGTGCAACGTACCAACGTGTTACTACTCGGCGACTGTGCCGGTGCGGCAAAGATCGTCGTCTCTAACACACTTCTTGGGACTCTTTGCCTGTTTTTATGTACAGACGTATATCAAGACCGACGGGGACGGTATTAGGAAGCATGGTGATTATGCGCATCGATCATCTCTAGTTCAAACCAAAGCGACATGAGTCCCTGTGGTCCATGTCGTTTTGAAGTGGGTGTCATACTTGGAGATACACGCACGATTCATATGGCAAGGTATGTCAATGGCTGCTTCTTTCGAGAGACAGCGAGTTGAATGTAACAGAAGGGGCGTGTATGGATGTTCGCGTGCTTGGGATCCACGCCATCCGCTGTAGCACATGCTCGAAGGGCGGCTTGAAGGGTTCGGAGGAGCAAGGGATCGAGGTGACGGAGTGTGCCCACGGAGGGAACCAGAATCCCAAATAGGTTGGATAGCCACCATCAACGCTGGGACGCCTCGCGACCATGCAAACGTAACAACCTCCCCAGACTGCCATCGCTCAACCCTGCCAAGGTGGCAAAACTCCTATCAGCTGCTTTTTTTTTTTTAATAGCCCACTGAGCTGCGCACTGCTGGGACACGCGGGTCGGTGGAAGCAGCGGATCAAAATATGTACCCATCCGAGCGCCGGGGTTGAGGCGGAGTTTAAAGTGGCGGCAAAAGCCCCTTTGTTGGCTCGTGTTTGGCGGCAAGAGAGCAGAGGGAGAGGGAGTGAATTGCAAGGGGTGACTTTGCAAGGGAACGTCCAACTTGTCTTTTGCTGTCTTTTTATTTCTCGTCTGCTCGTCGTCGGGCTCGACGAGCTCTGAAGATCCCGCAGCTTCCTCAACCGCGACCGCCAGCGCAGCACAGAGGCACATCGAGCAGCCGACAGCAGCAACAGCGTCGGCAGCACGAAAACCGGTCTGCAGCCACAATCGAGGCCGTCGACGACGACGGAGCGCGCAGACAAGCCAATCAAGTGTTTTTTTCGGCGTATCTCGTTGGTGTGATGAACAGCGATGCGACAGAGGCCGCCCTTGGTCTGCTCGGTCTCTCTCCCTTCAACGCCCCCCAGCCCCACCCGCACCCGCAACCACACCCGCATCACCACGTTGCCCTCCCACATGGACCGTCCCTGACCTCCCCCAGCGTCGGCATTGCCGTCGATCGTACGAGTGCCCCCCATGTCGTCCAGTCCGCACTCCCCCCCTCCCTCGTCCCTCTCAAGCGCAAGCAGCCGTCTCCCGCCCTCGCTGTCCCGTCACTCACTCCCAGCCTTCCGAGGGACACGCTAGCCCCCAAGTCCCGACAGTCCCCCCACCCTCTAGCTACGTCCTCGACACCACCCATTCCACCACTCTCCGTGAAACCCTTGGCAGTGCCGCCCTCGCAGCGACAGCCCCAGCAGCGTCCATTTTCCCCCATTCTCTCCAATTTCGTCCCCTCACAGACCCCTCCGGCGTCTCTACTCCCCCCTGCTTCCCCTTGTGCGCCCCAACGCCCCCTTGCGCTCTCTAACATACCGCCCCCACCCGACTCGGACGCCATCTCGTGCATCTGTGGGTTTACCTATGACGATGGCTTTTCGATCGCATGCGACGACTGCTCACGATGGTGTCACGCAGCCTGCTTTGGCATCGTCCAAGGCGGAGTGGTACCCGAGTTCTGGAAGTGCTGGGTGTGTGATCCTTCCCTCGAGGTTGATAAAGAACGGGCGGTCAAGATCCAGAAGGGGAAAGTCAAGGCTGTGCGCCTAAAGGCATCCCATGGAACGAATGGCACCGTAGCTGGCACTACAACGACCAACGGCGTTGGCGGGGGTTCGGCAGTAGACGACGGAAGCGGTGGTGTGGGGAAGCCGACTTCGAGGAGGAAAGCGAGCCCGGGTGCCGAACGAAAGTCGAGGCGGGGGAGTGCCGTTGCTGCTGCCATCGAGGGTTCCGGGTCGAGGAAGAAGCGACGCGCGTCAATGCTCTCGCCTGCAGATCCCTCATCTCCATCTATCCCCCTACCGAATCAAACATTGGCACAACTCCTTCCTGACAGCTCACGCATATTCCAAACCAATGGTAATGGTCCATCCACCAGCCTCTCCCCAGCCCCAGTTATGTTCCCTCCCGACATTTATCCGAATCCTTCTGTCCACGCCCGATTACTCCGCGTCGCAAAAGCCTGGAGAGGTGTCACCGCGCTCAACCCACCATCACCACTCACACATCCACCGCCAAGGACTTTTAATGACGGAGGATATACAAGGGTCGACTCGCTGGGGTGAATTTTCTCATCGTTTTCACCATCGCTCGTTTCCTTCTTTTTCGACGAGTGTCGTGTACAGTGTGTTGGTGTATCTGTATGCTGATGATTCTGCAGGTACCAAGATCGTTATGGCTATTCCATGTCCCCTCTCGACAATACGACGCCAGTGATACTAGATGAAAATGTTGGGGACATGTTCGTCCCTCGGACAGTATTACGGACCGAGCCGTCTTGCTCCAATCCACACCCGGGCTCTCATTCCCAATATCCTTCAGCTTGTGCCCCCGCTCATCTCCGCCCCCCTTCCCCGAGATTACATGTTGCTTCACACCCATCGCCCTTCCCGCATACCTCTATGTATCCTTCACCACCTATATCCAATTATATGTCTCCCGTTGTACCTAGTTCGTCGCACCCGCGGTCGTACGCCAAGTCCCCGTTCACTCCCTCCACGAACACTATCTCATCTTCCAATCCAAGTGATACGATACCAGCAACCACCCTTCTAGCTCCTTATACAGCCGCGATTATACCCTCCGCTGCGTACCTGGCCGATCCGCTGAATGGGTACGCCCATCTTGGTATGGGAAAACCTCAGGTGAAGCTAGTCGGAGGTGGATGGGGGGTTGGGCTAGATGCACGAGGCATTGGAGGCGCTCCCGACTTTTCTGACTCTGGTGAAAAGGGGAGTAGTTGTAATGCCAACAAGGAAGATGTCAGCGAAGGCAAAACAAAGTGGGCAAGGTGCGGGTGTTGGCCAAACGCGGTAGTGAGGCCAATCATTTGTGGCGGAACGAAGCGGTGGCAGAGTAGGAAGGGGAAGAGGATGTGGCACAGGGCAGAGTGTGCAGAGGCAGCGTCGGACGAGAGTACCGTTTCCGAGGGCGGTGGCCCGCCACGAACGGTGAACCGTAGGTCTGATCCTCCACCCATGTCGCGGTTGCCGGGTCAACAGACGGACGACTCATCCGACCCAGACGACGTGCTCTCGGCATCTGATTCTGATGCGGACCCGACGACACTCTCATTTGCACTGTTCGCGTTGCGAGACTTGAGAGCGGACGAAGAAATTGTTCTGGGCTGGGAGTGGGACGACGGACATGCGGTGCATATGTTACCTGCGTTGATGGAGAGTCCCGGATTGTTTGCGTGAGTCTTTCCTTCGTTCATTACTTTGTACTTTTCGGTTGCTGACTTTATTCTCGTTGTATATACACCATTCTCACCGCATGTCGCACCCATATACAGACCCGCACACCTCCACCACCTTCGCGCTCAATTCACGTCGATCCTCCACGCCCTGAGCAGTACGTTCACGACTTGTGCGTGCGGCTCCTCGACGCGGGACTGTGCTGTTCGCGTCATGGAGCGAGTGGTCGAGGGGCGATGGCCATGGCCCGGTGGGGAGATGACGTCCGAAGGATCCGAGGGTGACTTGTCTGACTTGGATGGGGTGAGCGACGGAAGGGACGATAGGGACGTCGATGTGGAGGGAGATGCCCCGCGGCCGGGTCGGCATTGGGGGTTAGGTGTGAACGTGGACATGGGCATGGACAAGAATGTGGCGATCGAAGTCGATGGGCGGACCCGACGGGCCAAGAAACGCAAGGTGCGGAAGAAAAGTTACGAGGAGAATATGGCGCAAGTGAATGGTGACGAAGATCCTGTATCTGGGTTGCCAATGAAACCTAGGGAGAAAGCAATCGATATGGGTCCGTTAGTGGGGGTTAAGCGGGGGTTTAGGACACGGGAAAAGGAACCGACAAATGGGGGCTGGGGTGGGGTGGAGATTGTGCCATCGAGTCTGCGGCCGTTTCCGGAGGTTAGGTCGGAGGACGAGAACGCGTGCGTGGGTGGTAAAGAAAAAGGGAAGGCGCGGGCGGCTGACGGTGAGTAGCTGTTTGGGGTCTTTTTCTCTACCATTTTCCTTTTTGGCTGGGCGATTGTTCATTCAGATCGCTAACATTTGCTGTCTTGGGTGACAAATGATGAAGACATGGACATTGATCCTTTTCCGTCCACGTTGCCCCCTAGGATGCGGAAAGCCTGGTCTCGACCTTCACCGGATCCAATGGAACCTCTGCAAGCAAACTCATCACCGGATCATGTGAAGCGTACCGAGTGCCGGAGTGTACACGAACAATGGCGAAGCCCGTCCGACACGAATCCTGAGAGTCCAATATCTGTTTCTGGTATTGCGGAAGGAAACGGCAGCAAGGATGACTCGCAGCAGAATGCAGGGAACGTGAATGGTGACGGGGAAGACGGTGCAGACGGGCAGGAGACTGAATTTGACACGGAGACGGAGGCTGATGGGTCGGATGGTAAGTGCCTTTCGTGTGGGTCAGTGTCTTGGCTGCGTTTTCACTTCGTTTGCGATAGACACACGGCAGATGCCACCTCCGCCAATGCCTGCCTCACTCGATCCGACAACTATATCGTCTCTTGCTCACGCAAGAAGTTCGTCCCCTCGTGGCTCTATACAGTGGGATAAGAGCTCTGCGACGCGGATACCGCCACGGATGCCTACGTCAGCGTCTACCCCGTCAGAGTGGTCGAGCCAACCGCCCGGTCCAGGTATAGACACGACAATTCCAGCCCCTTCTTCAACCTCCACATACTCCCCTACTCCGTCACCCGTCAATAATGGCATGCTCTCCCCATCAATGTCATTTTCATCGCAAGCGCAAGTTCAGTCGCATCCACCATCGCACCCATCATCCTTGGCTTCAAACGTATCACCTTCCTCTACGTTCTCAAAACTGTCGTTACATTCACCTGACGCATCAACTTCGCCACATCTTTCCGTACTATTCAGCCCCAGCGAACCAACGCCATTATCTTCCGCGTCCGACTCGCCGCAGCCTACCTCTGATCACGGACCTCTACCGCCCCTACCTCATAGGCCATCTAAACCTCTACACGTGCATCCACAGAATGAAGTGCCATCTTTTGCCGCGTCTCTCTCTGTACCGGTAGCAATCTCCAGTTCTCCCGATGGGACGCGCGATACCCCTGCCGAGTTACAGGATCAAGAAACTTATCAGCCTTTGCCCGAGTCGCGAAACGACACACACGCCCCATCGGACATGGATAAGAAGCGTCCCACCAATGGAGAAGCATATCGTGTACGATTTGCGTCGCCAGAAATATTGTGTGGGACGCCTCGACTGAAGGGGAGAGTGCTAGGGAATATGGAACAAGTGGTTGATGCCGACGGTGGTGCGCCGGCCAATGCCAACGGGGTTGAGGTCGTGAACGAGCCGGTGGCTCCTCCGTTGGACCGAGACCGGGACCGTGATGCCATGGATGTGGACGTGGCCGTCGTCGGAGATAGTCAAAAAGAAAAGGAGGATGGGAGCGGACCCTCTCATGCGGCTTCTCCTGGGACTAAGACGGATGATGCTGTGGAGGACGCGAGTTCATTGTTAAACGTGCCCGGTTCTCCCCGCCCTGAAGCTGAAGCACTGTCGAATTCCCAACCTGCAAATTCCCAACCTGACAGTATTTCCGCAGTGACTGACAGCACTGTGACAGCAAATGATGCCCTGGTACTAACGCCGGATTCAAATGAGCCGCCGCCTGCTGAACCGATGGTGGTTGATCCGGCGGAGCCCGTATCCACGCGTGATCCATCTCCGCCGCCGCCGCCGAAAGTCAAGAAGATGTCGCTCAAAGACTTTGCGTTGCGCAAGAAGAAGCAGCGGGAGGAAGAGATGGCTGCGAAAGCACTTCAATCGCCTGCAACGCCTGATGGGCCTGGGCTGCCAACGAGCCCTTGTGTGGATGCCAAGCAAGACCCGCTAAGCGAGCATGCTGCCAATGATCCAGACGTGAAGGCCAACGCCGCGGCCAAGGACACCCCAGACGTATCTGGAACTGGGCGTGAGGACAGTGTTGATTGTGGTTCTGAGCGCACCGAAAAAGCCACGGCTCAAGACGACAAGTCATCTGCAGAGGCACAAGTACCATCTGTGATTGTGGTGACCCAGGCCCCAATTGTCATACCGTCCTCTTCACAGCCTCTTGCTCCGCTGGCGATTTTGTCACGTGAGAAGCAGAACGTGGATCAAACGCCGACACCAATCGATGGCAAGTCTCCGACGCTCACTGCCAAGGTGGAGATGATGGATGCGATAGTACCGAGTGGGCTTGTCGGTACCGATGATCGCACGCCCGATGTCGTGAGCTTTGCTCCTGAGCCTCCGCCCCCGCCATTGACGATCAAGCAGACGGACAAACTGACGAAAGATCGGACTGCAACTATTGACGCTACACCTCGATCGGTGCGTGCGTCGACTCCTGCCAATCTATCCACGCCCACATCCATGTCGACGTCGACGTCGACGTCTGCTGTCAACTCGCGTTCGAACTCGGTTGGCATTGTTGCGTCTGCGCCGAGTTCGAATCTACTGCTCCCGAGCATGCCACCTTCCCGTCGCCCCTCGCATGAGGATGGCGAGATTACCAACTCCACGCCGCCGAAAGCATATTTGCCGCGATCGCACACGCCACCTACGCAACCGCGTTCGTTTCATGTCACTCATCCTCCATCACCCAAGTTTGCGCCTACCCCATCTTCCAACGCGCCTGCTCCTCGTCGGCCTGCTCCTCCGCCTTCTCGCCCGTCATTGTCCAACGCTACCGGACCTACTTCTACGCCGATATCATCGCGACCACTACCGAGCGGGCCGCGTGCCTTGAGGGGTAGTATGACTCAACCGACGCACACGCCACCGTATCCACCCGCTCGGCCGCCGTATGGTGGTTCTCAGTACATCCCACGGGGACCGTCTGCCGATCGGGATCGGATGGATTGGGAGCGTGGTGATCGGCAATGGCCCCCACCCGCGCGATCGCGGGGCCGAGCTGGGAGTAACGGATGGGGACGATAAGTCCCGTGCGACTGTTTTTATTCCTTGTGTGCTGTGATATGACATCACCCGTCTATTCCTTGCCTCTTTTTTTTTTTTTTTTTTTTCGTTGATCATTATTGCTTTCGTCTGATTCTGTTTTCTCGTCGTGAGGATTCCACGAGAGGGCGGGGGGTCGCATGTGATGACAATTTTTCGGTTTTCCCTTTGCGGACGTTGGTTTCTCGTTTGTCCATACGACTAGTTAGCTCGTAATCTGAAGGAATAAAAGTTGTAAGCTTGTGCCAATGCTTGGGTTTGGGGCTTCAGTTCTCAAAACTAAACGCTGGGAGACGATCGTGCGGAGCCGAGCAGTTCTGATTAGAGCTCGTACCACTCTACTTTTCGATTGGGGGCATTATGAACCCTCGAGGATATAAAGTTTTACAAGGGCCCATCTCATTTTTCGTGGCCCAGTGCCTCGGCGTACCGCCGGCGAGACAAGGGCGAACATGCAAGGGACAACAAAAAAGTTATTTAAATAATCGTTACCCTGTCGGAGTCTGAAAATCGAAAATATCAGAGAATGACGTAAGTTGTCCTGCACTGCGGGTGTTCGCCAAGTCCCGGTCCCAGTCCCAGTCCCAGTCCTCGTCCTCGTCCT
>JBBPKE010000403.1:0-20588 GCA_038089095.1 Tylopilus orsonianus | reverse complement strand
GGCGGCGGGTGGGGAGGGCGTTTTTTTCGTGTGGGGGGGGGGGGGGGGGGGGGGGGGGGGGGGGGGGGGGTGCGGAGGAGGGTGGGGATGTGGACTGGCTGGAATCGGAGAGATACTGGGGGTACTGGGAGTAGAGGGCAGGGGCCGAGTCGTGTTTTGCGGAGTGACGGGGCATTTGCAGGGCTGCAGCGACGACGGCCTTGCGGAGGAAGAGCACTCGGAGCAGGTTTATGAGGAACCTGTCAAGGCAGTACGGAAAAAAATACGTAAGGTGCAAAATAAATATGGGTGGGGGTGTAGGACACATACAATTCGATGGTGTGACAGACATGGCGGACCCTGAATTCTGCCAACGCTCACATTTTGGCTTTTCCCGTTATCTGGATCTCGTCTGATCTCGTCGCCAGCCGGCACCTGCCGTCCTGTGCGGATGCGCAAATATAATTTCGGCGCGGAGCCTTTTCAACGAGGCTTCTGTCTTCTCAATGTGTGAACACCACAGTCTGACTCCATATGCTCGCAGGTCTCCCATCACCCCCATGTCTGCCCCGGGCACGTGATCTGTCAACGTCAAATGACCTCCACGTCACGCCCGGACTGGGTCCGCCAACAAACTGAATTGCAACCAAGCGACATTGAGCGAAACCTTGCGGTCTGTGGATGGCGATTTTCACCTTCCTTGGTTCAGGCACGCCAATCCAATCCCCCTCCCCTTTTTCGGTGCCGTCTAGACGTAAACAACGTATCAGCAACGTGCGATCACCCATGATGTGTCCCGCTCCCATTTCAGCGTACGACATTTCTTGATCGCTTGATGCGGCTGCATAGGGACCGATCACTAGGTTGTGTCCCCCCCCCCCTTTGAACTTTCTTACCATGGAAACCACCCTACTCTTTACTCTTATGGCGCCCATTTCCTCTGCGCAAGAGCCAGCCAATCTCCCGTTCGCATCCAATATATCACGATACTGATCGGCGGCGCAGTGCACGCTCGCAGTGAGGCCAGAAACCAGTCCCCTCCAATTCTCACCAACTTATCTCAGCTTATATCCGTCAACGCCTCTCCAAACCCGCCTGCATCAGCCGATCCCATTTCTTACTTTTAAAACGTCTTGCCGCAACAGTCCAGATCACCGCCTGTATTTTCGCGATCGGCACAATGTCGCTGAGCTGACCATACTTGGTCTGCTGCCCCCTGTCGCAGTGGGAGTGAACATGAGCACGATCGATGCCTTTCTTTGTGACATAATTGTCTCGCCTACGACCCGCTCAGCGTCGTCGACATGCAGACGGCATTCTCAAGCATAATTTCTCCCACACCCAAGCTGCCATAGTGTAGGCACGTTCACACCCCACCTTTTTCATGGCCTCGATCAACGTTGTGTATAGTGAACTTAAAAAACCCGCCACACCATATTCCGACACGGCATACTATGGCCCAAGTTGGATAAGCAGCGCCCGGCGCGTGCAGAGAGGGCCTCGAATGCTTCTCCCCCGTCCGCAGCCGCATCCATCCAAGGCAAGATGAACACCTTGTGGCTATCGTCCCAAAATAATGTCGTATGCCATATACACGTCCACGATGGCGTGGTTTCGTTGAAGATCTACAGCGTTAGTACGAGATCAGGACAACCCTGAAGGAGTTAAGCTACGTTACCTTGCGTGCCTTTCCCCCCCTCACCTCATTGGCGACCGGCGTAGCATCGTTGCCGATCCGGAATCGTGTGCGCGCCGCTCCTCGCACCCACACGTCCTCTTTCGGGTGCCTCAGAAAAACGACGCCTCGTTGGGCGCTCGCACAGTGCAACCCGACGCCCGCGCTTTCAAATCCGGGACGCATTGCGCCACGTGCCTGCATCATACGGGCCCGCTTGGATGCCCGGCGTTTCAGCATTACGCACGTACATTGAATGGGAGCGTGTGTGGCTGCTTATGACAACTTGGGATCCCCAAACATCGCTTCGCTCCGCCACATCACCCATCACGTCTTTCAGGACACGGTGCCCTATCGGGGTTAACCGATCCGTGTTTCAATGTCCAGACGTGGTCATTAAACCCTACTGGGTCCACAGACTGGATTTGCCTGTCGAGAGCGCTTGGCGGGGTCATTTCACGGGACCGGACATAGGGCCCTCAGTACCTTTGCGGCGATGGGGGCCCGACGCCGAGTCACGTCGGACGTGGTTCGAGCCCCGGTAGTGGCGGAACGCAGGAGGGGGGGATCTATGCCGACATGGCTTGATGAAAAACAAGAAAAAATAAATAGAAAAAGGCTGAACGAGGAATCGTACGCAATTGTCTCATCTCGGCGCCAAAAGACGCTTCGAATGAAAGCCAAGATTAAGCATCTGGTCTAGCGCAGCGACTGGCGTCATACGTACCCGTATGGCTTTCAAGGCAAAAAAAAAAAAAAAAAAGAGAGAGAGACAGAGAAAAAGGACAGGTACAAGCGACGTGCGAGGACCGCGAACGCTGCTTCAAGCGAAAAAGGTGAGATGGCAAGTGTGTCTTGCATCGCAATGCTCGCTGGGACCTGTGCCATCATGTCAAACGTATCCAGCAATGGGTACATCGACCGGCGGATTCAAGGTGCTGACGGCAGCGCGTCGTCGGTTCATGCCGACTCGCGAATCGAGATGCTCACCATGTTCTCATCCGCAGCCAAATGCATGGATGCGAAACGAACAGTCGGTCACGTCAGAACCTCTTTGCTCTCTCACCTTCCCGTCGAGACCCTTCCAAAACGCGTCCATGCTACCACGTTCATAGTCTCGCGGTCCTTATCTGTGGAAAGAAGGTGACAAGTTGACAGCGCGTGGCTTACGGTATGCAAAAAATTTCCTGCGCACTATACCCAGAAATAAAAAGAAAAAAAAAAAAAAAGATCAACGGCATCAGTTTCTGACAGAAGGTTTGGATCCGATATATTTTTTATTCTTATCTTTTTCCGAGTTAGCTCACTGCCAGTCATGCCGCCATGCCCTGTTTTATACCTCCATTCTGAAAGGCTCGAACCTTGGTTGACGTTTGAGATAACGTCTGGATCTAATTACTTCCGTCTATTGGATCTCGAAATGTAATTCGTTGTCAGTGAGCTCGTTCAAGTCAGGTAAGGTTTGGAACTGGGGTCAGATTGATTGAGGAAGTAGCAAGAGACTTTGTCGGGGAGGCGCACGTCAGGGGGCTGTGTCAAGTGATACCAGCAACCACTAAATATTCTCACAGCTAAACTAGCGGGGTCTGAGAACGTGCTGGCATGACCTGGCCATGTATCGCGTATAGAATATGGCATGCGTACTCGACCAGTACATGGGAACGGCGGAGCGGTGAAATGAAACAAGCACTTGACATCGTGGCAGCATATCAGCTCCCAATCGGCTTCCCACCTCAAAGCCGTTGGTCCAAGCGTGCGGGGCTTCCTATTTGGCATTATGATACCAGATGCAGCGCTCAACTCCAAAACCCCACTCCGCGCGTCCAGTTCTCAGAAAATGCGGATGGGCTTACCCATCGTGCTCTTAATGTGCAGCGATTTTACATTTTGCCAGTTCTTCTTCAGCAACGAGACCAAGAAGTTGATACCTAAAGAAATTAATGTGCAGATCGAAATTACAATGACATGTTCACGTACTCAGCATCACGTTCGCTAGCACTTGGTCATCCGTCATTTCTACATGTCCAACGGCGACACCCAGGCAGAGCACTTTTTTGAGCTGGAATTTGATAGTGGAACGGACCTCGACGAGCTTATTTGACAGGTCCTCAGAGTGAGAAACGGGGGTGGGGAACTTGCCGGCTGCACTGGGATTCAGCATGAACACGTCGCCGCGCCGATTCTACTCCGCACCTTTAGACAGTCCGGGGCCAAGAAGACGAGGGATTTGTTTGATAAGGGCCTCGGAAGCTAGAAAGGCGTCGTATTTCTTTGCGAGCTTCTTGACAAGCTTCTTGTTCTTGTTGAGCCTAGACAAAAAAGGTTATCGAGGGTTGGGCTCAAGGTAGTCAATGACCATACTTCTTCAGATCATCGACGGACATGTATTCAAGTTCGATTTGCTTGGCGCGATCAATGTCGGCTGCGTCAGCGAGAATACAAATGGACATGCGGGGGCGAGGAATATTGGGCAATCTGCAATGAAAAGGTTTGGGTCGAACGCAATGATCGGGTGAGGGAAATGATTACTTTACAGTACCAGAGAAACGTTTGTCTCTCTGAGGGTCATAGTTCTTGAGGCCGATCTGGAGCTCGATCGTCTCCACAAAGTTACGCTTGGTCTCGTCATTGGCAGCAGCCAGAAGCTCTTTAACGGAGCCCCGCACGCTTGACACTGAGAGCTTACTCCCGCTATTCGCCAATGATTAGAGAACAAGTGAGACGTCGCACATCGTCCTACATACCTCATGCTTTTCGTTGGTTGGAGATATGTTAGGAATTAAGGTTCAGGTGGCGGGGTCGCCTATACAGCGTGACATGACTCAGCACATGTCACGCACTGTCCATATGCGGTCCCACATCACGTGAGCATATGTGGTCACGCTTTTCGTCTGAGACAAGCCGCTCGCTAGTTCTGGAGCGCAGAGTCCTTTATCTGTGAATGGTCTTGCAATATTCCTGTCTGTGTCTGCCACCGTCATCCTGTCAATTACTATCCAGGCACTCCAATCTTGAAAGTACGTGGTGTTTATCTCGCCGCATTTGTATCTCATATTATTGTCTTCCCAAGGGCTATGTCACAGCCGTGGCCAGTCGACCCCGCACAGCTGTATGTGGCATAAATCCGTTCTTCGGTACAAGACACTTGACTCTCTATTCCAGAGGAAGTACACCCGAGTCCGATCCCATCTCTCTGTCTCCCCGGACAGACTTGCTCTCGCCGCCGCCGTTCGACGACGTCGCGTTCCCAGACTCCCCCAAGCGAGTCCCCCGTGGCCCTGGTCTCAAGTTCCGTCATGAACGGGAACGCGTGCACTCCGCTGCGTCTCCGCGAGAGCTCATGCAAATGCTCGTCACCGAGGAGTACGAATCCAAGCAGATGCGCAAACTCCTGTACACGGCGTTCGATCGACTTGAACATGAAACGAAACGCGCCGATGCCGCCGAGGCACGTATAGAAGAGACGATCCAGCGGGCGAAATCGATCAACGAGGCCAGGGTAGTTGCCCAGCAACAAGCTTTCCGCGCCCAGGAGGAGCTCAAGTTGTACAAGCTCCAGCTGGACAATGCGCAAAAGGAGATTCTTCGTGCGCAGGACGTGCTGGAGGCTATTGAAGCCCAACGTGACGAAGCAGAGGCCGCAGCCGTCTCTGCGCGCTCGAAGGCGCGTCGACTGAATGAGGAGCGCTCGATAGAAATGGCCAGGGAGGAGGGTCGCCGATTAGGTTTCGAAGAGGGCGTCCGCCGTGGCAGGAGATTGGGTTATAGGGAAGCTCATGCAGCGGGAATTGACGATCAGGATGACGACATACGAGAAGTAGCTGCTCCAATCGTGGACAGGCTACTCGAGGACCGTGGTGAGCCGGAACAAATCGTGCCCACACCCATCCCTCCCCCTTCTAGTTCTAGGAGTGCACCAGAGGTGCATCGCCTCGAAACTTCAATCAATTCATCACTCGAAAACCAGCGCTACAGTTCTCGCGGCAGGCACGGCTCTTCAGACGGTGTCAGTAGGAGTACCCAAAGGGGTGTACCTGGCTCGGTTATCCCTCTTGCTTCCTCACCGGTGGAGTTTCGAATCATCCCTGCCGGTATACCCACCATTCCGACAGTTTCAAGCCGGACATCCCAACCACCGCCGGTATCTCGGCCATGGACCGGCCCTCCTGTCGAACCACCTTTTGGCAGGCCTACCTCCGTCCAGAATTCGCCGCCGAGCGTGCGCCATTCTCAAATCCATGTTCCTCCGGACGGCTATATCCCGACTGCAGACGCTAACCATAACATTTCTCTTCCACCTCCTCACGAGTTGCAACGCAACATACCCTCTCCAACGCCTTCTCAGCGAACCTTGGGCCCCACTTCGGAGAGAGGGAGGAGCCGCGACTACATGTATGATAATTATCCTCCCCCCCGTAGGGCCTCTCCGGACGAGTCTCTTGCCTCCACAAAACAATCTGTCGCATCGACAATTTCCCAGCTTGACATAGTCGGTTTACCGACTAGTAGTAGGCATCGAGATCGCCCTCAGAATTTAAGCGTCATCCACGAAGATGCAAGCATGCGGTCTGAACGCATGACAGATTACTCACAAACCATTGGACCTACCTCTCAGGCGGATCGTCATTCACTCCGAGAAATGGGGAGCAGCGACACACTGCGACAGGACAGGAGGGCCAAGCAACGACTTGCAGACGAGCTGCGATATTCGGACCCTGCTGCACCCGAACAATGGAGACAGCAGTCCGATAGTGTATGTGGAACAATTCAATTTACTTCGCTCGCTGACTTGTCCACTTCTGGCTCAACCCTAGTTGCGTTCTCACACTCAGGACGGTCCTCCGAGGTACCGCCCAGCTCAGATCACAGTTCCGACACCGCTATCCCCTCCTAGAGTCCTACAACAGCCGGATTCACGACCTCGACGCACAGCTTCCGAGCGTCAGGGTCGCCCTCAGACGCGGAGTGAGTATAGAGATCAACGTAGACCACTGTCCTCAGATAGTTCCGTCCCTGAGATCAAGGTGGAGCCTCCGGTAACTATCTCATTCCTACCCTTTTTTAGGATTGGTTGACGTTAATTGATGAATATGGCAGTCGGGTCCCCCATCTGATGCTCCGTCGAGAGGACGTGGAGATGTCTTTGCCAGCGACTTGTTAAGTCCTGATCATGCCAATCATCCCTTACCTCTGCCTGTGCCCCCAGTATCCGGCGGTCGCGGTTCACCGGTTATCCCTCAAGCAAACATGGCAGGACAATTCTATACTGTGCCACCAGATCAGCAACTTTCTCCGGGATTCTCCTCGTCACCTACTCCCAATAATTCCTCTCAAGGACCCGTAATCCCAAAGAATATGGGTAGATCTGCCTCGTCTCAGCGTCCCTCTTCATCTGGACCTCCTTCGTCTGAGAGGGAAACTGGTCGCTCGAGAAGTCCTATCTCTTTCTATGCGGCGTCACCGGTGCCTGCTGGAGTCACTTATCCAGCGAGCCCCATATCCCGATCTGCCACATACAATGTGAATACTTATCCTCAGAATGTAGGAAGTAACCCTTCGGTCACGTCGGATCGCCGGCACAGGCATGACAGCCTAAGTGCCACTGCTGGGATGACGCCTGGTTCCAGGACCAGGCCAGTACCGATGGCTGGTACCGACGGCAGTGGTGCTGGCAGTACTCGGGATTCCCGCGTTTCCAGACGGCAGTCGAATGCATCCCTGGCTTCTCAGCAGTCGCGACCGTCTTATGCCAGATACAATCCTGACCTGTACAATGAACCTGCTTACCTCGCCAGCAGCGAAGATCTCGCGGATTCGGTCACGGGCGCAAACACCGCCGCAAATGGCGGTGGCCCAGTCAGATCTGCACGGGTGCGTGGGTCACCTGGGTATTCGTACGCTACTCTGCGGACGAATGAATAAGCCGAACGCCATCGGGTAACTTGTAGATTTTTTCCCCCCATCCTTTTTGCCATTCTTGTTGTCTGAGTGTAGATTTATTGTATATGATCCGTGTTGCAGTGATCACATGTATCCACAGCGTACGTAGATTACTTAGATCCTTGGACGCCAAGGCACTGTTACTTTGAATGACGTTGCCCAGAAGAGAACGACTTGGATGGTTTACCGCATTGTGTACTACGCAATGTATATAGAGCTTGAGCGGTACATGGGTACATGCCATGGGCTCCATGGCGAAAATCGACGCGTTCAGCTAGTAAGATGGTAGCGCATTATTCATGCTTTGATTTCGGCGATAAGGTCAGGCTCGGCAAAAATAAGATGTGTCCCATGACGACGGGTCCAGAATCTGGGACTCTCGATCTGTTTTTGGTGAGGCCCCGAACTCGACATGTTGCCATGATCGATGATCGTTCCTCGCCTATGTGTATAGGGGGGAGGGGTTTGCGCGGCAGGGTATTCCTTATGTACACCATTTTTCTTGTCGCTGACGAAACGACGTGCAGGTGACCGGTGAGCGTCTTCCAGCTGTCCAAGATAATTCGCACCGCCTTCGCGTCCCGGGAGATCTTTATAGATGCGGGCGCTCAAGCAACGTCCCCAGGCGTCGTGGGACGTGATCAAATGGCAATTTGGCAGTATATATGTTAGCGTCGCCAAGCCATGAGAGGAAAAAACGTCCGCGACATGGCACAAATCCCATGATGCCCGCTCACCAGATAGAATAGGAGCACGCCGCCGCACTACACCGGTGCGGACCATACAGCGCTCGTCCGCTTTTTTTTTTAATGTAAAAAAAAAAATAACACGCCGTCACTCGTGCGCGTCGAGGCGGATCGCCCAACAGGCTGGCATGGGAACGACGGCCAACACAAACGGAAATGGGTTTGGAAGCTGTGTATGGTTGTCGTAAGACGCGCCTGATGCGGTTTGGCTCACCGGGTGTCCCTGGCTGGATGGCTAGCTTGTCCTCAAACGTCACACTGGAACCCACGCCTTGTCGTGCGCGCAGTGTCGATATCGACAGGAACAGGCACTGGTCATTATTCAAGTGGCCGATTATGATGGGTTGACTCCACAGACGACGGGCCCGCCGATCGAGGGACATGTCAGATGATGATCCGATGGCTGTCGTTCGTCGCATCCGGCCATTCACTGGATGGACGGTCGTGCGCGGTCGCCATTGAATAGGTTAAACTGGATATTCATACCAAACATGGCGGATATTATTGTAACGAGGCCAAATCAAGCCTGTCTCTTTTTTTTCCCCCCCAGTCTTCCATAGCATCGCCTACCCGGTGTGCAACATACTACCGACGTGTTACCCATAGTGGGCAGAAATGTGAAACTCTGCTTGCGCTATCCTCAGGCTGTCGTCACGTCTCGTACGTACGGCGCGACGAGGCATATCAAATAAAAGGCCGTCGCTAAAAAGCCTGTGCCAAACAATGGACGCATCCTCAGATCCGTCCATCCACTGGTAGGTATATTCAAGGATAAGCCGGAACCATGGTTCCGAGCTGCTTCCAAAACCCCCGAGAGAACGTTTAGGCTGCTGCGCCGATCTATCGCGTGTGACAAGCGTCGCCTTACCCCGGCCCGGGACACTGGGTCGTTCGCGTCGCCGAGACGCGTTGCACAGTCAATGCCCAGCTGACAAGAGGTAAGAAGCCCTTGCCTTTACTGAGGATATCACCCTCAATGTCACCGCAAGAAATCGCCCCCAAAGGGAACCCCCCCTTGTGGCGAGTGTGCCCTGACTTCGACGGTAGGTTCGATGCGGATCGCATCGCGCACAGCCTGGTAGGTGAATCCTGGACCCTTGTAGGAAAAAAAAAGGGGGGGTCAGGGGCTTGCAGATGGCCGGATGGAACACGTGCCGGGAATGGTTCGTAGGCTGTTCCTCCATGTCACAGTCGAAATCGTGCATCTTAGTACACGTGCCCCCACAGGGGTCGAACGCGAACGTTTCCAGTCACGGCCGGTTCAACATTGTCGCCCCTGCCCTGTTCATCATGCCTGGGTTTTGGATTGCGGCGCTACCCTTTGCGGGAATCTCTCCCTACAGGTGAGCTGGGTTATGTTGCGTTTGTGCCGCAACGGGCGCAGTGGTACATGGTGGGTGGAATCAGCGAACACGGCTCCGAGTGTTTATCGTCAGTTTCTTGCTTCTGCAGCCTCTCGTTTATTCGGCCTAGTCTTACGAGATACGTTCCGCAGCCCTTAATCTTGTGTGCTAGAGGGGCCGAATTGGATGGTCTACTTGGCGTCTGCTCTTGCGATCGAAACACAAGTCTATGGCCTTTTGGTTTTCAGATTTCACCGCACTCCAACCCCAAGAACAAACAACATTTCCGTGACAATTGTAGCGAACGAAAAACGAGTATCATACCTATTCGCCATTTTCAACGTCATGCCTGAGGAAAGCCATGATGCATTGAACCGCCGCCCTTTTACCATACCGTGGAAGACTGGCATGCCCATTTTATGCATCCATTCAGCCCATCGATCCAACCGCATTATATACAACGGATATATTTTTTTCTACTCAGTTTTCCTAGGTAATGTCATATCATTTGGTAGAACGGTAACCTACTGCTCGGGCACGGTTGGTACCTCAAGTGACAGTTACTAGTCACTATACCTCTGGTCCCACATTACCACGACATCACTCTCCTACCTACATTACCCCACCATGACAAACCAGCCTTGTCCAACTCATCCTCCTCCCGGAGGCGGGTAACATCCCCCACCTTCCACGCAGCATCCGTTTCCAAATCCACCTCTAGGAGTGGTACGATATGCTGCCGTCTTCCGAGACCGAACCACTCGTACGCAGAGTACCCGGAGTAGAGTGCAACGTACAACACCACACCAATGTAGGTGGCAACGACGTTCTGACAAGAGCATCGTCGAGTCAACTGCATGTCCACACGATACGGACACGCACCCGTGGGCTGAATGGTTGCACCTTGAATGCCGAGTATCCCTCCGCAGCGAACATGAGCGTCGCAAGGACAACGACACCGGTAGGCAGTAGCGGGAATAAAGGTTGTGTGTAGGGCAAATCAGAAAGGCGCCGTCCCTGTGCTTTCCACGCCGCTCGAAAGCGGAGCGAAATGAGCCCAATAGAGCCCCATACCAGTAGCGCCGATATGCCTGTTAGGTTGAGCAACCACGTAAAGACGACACCCTGGCCCCAAATGGTGGTCAAAAAGGCAAGAAACGATACTGCCAAAGACATTCTATGGGGCTGTTAACAGGGAAACGCGCTATTGAGCGATGTGGGGAATGCTCACAACAATGCCGGAATGGGAACCCCGTTCTTGTTCGCCCACCCAAAGATGCGGGGTGCTTGACCTATCTTGGCCAAAGCGAATAGCATTCGGGAGCTCCCATAGAAGGCAGAATTGGCCGCAGACAACACAGCGGTAAGCAAGACTGCATTGACGACATGCACACCGGGGCCAAACCCTGCACGTTTGAACACCACGGTCAGCGGAGAGGCTGTCACATCCGAGTCTGGAGATCAAGCGTGTCAGCTGCCGGAAACAGAACGCATTGACAAAAACCCCACTACTGGCTGCCCTGAGTAAAGTCGGATCCTGCCAATTGATACACAATCCGATGGTCAGGATGGTCAGAACATAAAAGAGCACAATTCGGAAAAATGTCGCCTTCACGGCACTCGGAACTGCTTTCCAAGGGCGAGCCGACTCGCCGGCGGCGACAGCAACGAGTTCCACTCCTCCAAAAGAGTAAAACGCGTACACAAACGTTTGTGAAAAGTTGGCAAATCCGCCAATGAATGCTTGTCCGTTTTGGAAGTTGGAGAGCCCCTGAAATGCGTTCAACCATGGGTAATTCCTTGAGCAAGTCAAAGTCTTACGGGTCCTGGATGACCCTTTATCCCGCCCCAGTCATAAATGAGGCCAACGAAGATGAAAAGGAGTATCATCAGGACTTTGATGGACGCAAACCAGTACTCTGATTCACCTGTCCAAGGTGTCTACTATGCATGCCAACCAGACATGGCTTGGGAAGATCGTACCATAGACCCGAACATGTATCAGCTGCATCAAGAATATTGGGACGATGATCACGAGTGCCCATTGCCAAGACTGCACTTGTGGTGCCCAAAACTATATGCCAAGCTCCGTCAGTACCTCTGCTCGATAATACGCGTGTCTAGTAGTACCTGTAATATCACAGCAGCCGCGGTCAACTCACTCGCTTGTGGAAATCAAATGAGTAGGCGGGTTATGCCTTTTTGAAAGTAGAACAGCCTCTCTGCATATACTCACGGATAGACATGCTCCTGTGGTGAAAGACGCGTCAAATTGCAGCACAGCGGACCGGGACGCCACGGACCACTGAAACCAATAATTCCAGCCTAGCACACCAAACACTTCAGCACTCGTGCTTTCCGATTTCAATAGCAAAGTGTTACCGAGCGTAAACCCAAGGGCGGGAGACACAAATCGACTACCAAATACCGAGAATGCTCCAGAGACAGGAAACATGGCAGCCATTTCGCCTCTGGGAGAAATAGGATCAGTCCATGGTCGTTTCCGGAGCGAAAAAAGGGACGGCTTGCAGTGTAATGACAACACTATAGACGAATATACCGACTACGATATAGGAGAGCAAAGCACTTCCTGGGCCAGCGAGTGCAATGGCCTTGCGAAGAACGAGAAGTGAATACAACTGTACAAAGATGGGACGTCTCTGTGTTACTTACGGATCCAGCACTCAAAAAGATCCCCGTCCCAATCGTCCCACCGATGGCTAAAACACATTGGCTGTCAGAATGACTAGGACGCTAACGGAGGCTCATAGCTGAAAGTCACCGATCATCATCAAATGTCGACTCTGCATAGCACGTTTCGTGTCATTCTCTGGAGCGCTTGTGAACAACATAGCCCGTCGTAGTATGCCCAGATGTGGTTTCTGCCCTTGGTCATGTGCGCTAGCCTGAGTTGGAAGTTGCTGCGGTTCCTCATCTTCATCCGTGACCTCTCCTGCTGTGTTTAAAGAAAGCTTTGGTGCTCCCGGATATAATGGGCCCCCTGATGAAGGGGCAATGGCCATTGTCTCTGGGATGGTTGAGCGGCGAGCTTGGATACCGAATAGTCACCGGAGCCAAATGCGGGTCGGCCAGCGAAGAGCGGGAATCTTCGCTGGGTGTTCGCTGACCTGCAAGATGGCATCCGGGACTGATCCATTCCAATATACTATGGTAGTGAGCGAGCGGTTGGACCAGTATTGAACGAGAAATGCAAGGAATGGATCTATTATCTAGGTGGAATACGGTTACAATATTGGTCCTGCCAACTGGGTATCTAGAGTGACGTCTCAAAAAACAACCTCGTAACGGGAAACGGTGAAAGCGAGTCCTGAGGTAGGGTATACCAACGAACTATTAGGCGATTATAAAGCGCTTAAAATTCCAGTGAAAAGAGAAAGGGGGACAGTATAACATGTTCAAGGAAGACGTGGGTATAGGGTGGGTGTCGCGCGGACGCAGATTAGTTACGGGGGTGAAAGACGAGCTTGCACTCCATGGCGGCCGGAAAGATAACCTAAATGGAATAGACCGTAAGTACAGGTCGAAAAAACCTAGCAGGAAAACCCACAAATGCGTCCTTGATTTCCATGCTTCTCTCATTGGTTTCAGGAGGAGCTGTGACATTAAAATTTCTAGCCAGTGTCGCAACCGTGATTCTGAGCATCATATAAGCTAAGTTCATCCCTCCACACTGACGACTTCCTATCCCGAATGGCATCAGGTACTGCGCCATCTTCTCAGTGGCGTCTGACCCTTGGAGCCATCGTTCGGGGATGAAAGCATCCGGAGAACAGAAGACGGTAGGATCACGGTGCATTGACCAGCTCTGCGTAGCAATTACCGTTCCAGGAGGTAGGGCATAGCCCATTAAATCAAACGATTCGTCCAAGGCGCCGTTCTTAGAAATCGATGATGGGACAACGCGCTCCAGACCGCTGGGTGTCGCAGTGTACAATCGAAGACCTACGCAAGTTGAGTTCTAGTGTGCATTCGGCAAGACCAAGGAGGGGCTTCACCTTCTTTAATGAAGGCGTTCAAGTACGGAAGCTTCTGGAGGATAGCTATGTCCGGCACAACACGGCAGTCAGGCATGGCTTGGTCGACTTCCGCTTGCAACTTGCTCATAATGTCCGGCCTGCGAGTTAACTCCCAGAAGAAATATGACAAGGAGTTGGATGTGGTATCAGAGCCTGCAATCCTTCAAGCAACATTTAGTAGTGCATCATGAATACAGTCTTGCGAGAGTAACGAACATGTGCCCCATCAGTTCCGAAATGACATCGTGGTCAGGCATCTGTTGGTGAGGCGAATACTTGTGTTCAAGGAGGCGCTGCAACAATGTAATTCGCTCTGAATCTGAGGTTTCCGCTTTGGCGCGCGTCTCATACACGCGAGCTCCGACAAACTGAATACGTTCGAGAATTAGAACAGGAGGTGACCATTCCACAAACGAGCCCAAACCTCGCCCATAATCTTGTCTGAGTCGCAAACCTGGCGCCACCTCCGGTTTGGGACACGGGAGACCAAGTTCCATATATACGATGGCATAGCGCTCCGCTGCGCGTGTCCAGTCAGCATGGGCGGCGCATCCCTCAGACTGACTTACGACGATTCCCCTCTTTGGGAAGTCGGATATCGCGGTCGCGATCGGATCCTTTCCACCGAGAATCCATTTGCTGAGGGCACCTTGGCGGTAACCGTGAGAAGACGAGATAATGATATCGACCATGTAGTGGCGAAACAACACGAGGCAGTCCAAGGGATGTTTACCCCCAATGTGCACAAGGGCCTGGTTCATCTAAGTCGTGGGAATTAAAGGATATATTTCCACTCACGGTAATAAGTTCCAAGACATGGTAGTGAGCTTCTGCCTGGAATTGGGCCAAGTTCGCAGGAATATAGTGCGGCGCATACCCCTTCCGTCGCACCGCATGCCCGACATGGTCGAGAGTGGTCATTCTGCAGTCAAATCAGTATGTCTGCACAGTGATTAAGGGGAGCTGTAATCACGCATGGTTATTCTCGTTCCTATTGAGGGATGAGTCAGATCAAGCGGGCACGGAGTGAGAGACGAACGTAAGGAGACCCTTGTAGAACTTGCTCTTGTCGAATTTGTGGACGGAGTACACGCTTCGCATTGATGTGATGTCCTTGAATATCACCTTGTTGGGACCGACACGCACAACTGGGCCGTATTCCTCGAAAAGTCGATGACAAGTCATGCACTGTCGGAGACGCAGAACATGCGTGGTCATCCAGAAATCGGACACCGCCGCGTACCAAGGGCCAGGTATTGTGCTAAGGGGGGATAGGAAAAGCTGATATATAGCGCGGACAGCGACATAGCATATGGCGATGGAGACGGAGACGAGGGCAATGTTGTGGGATGTCCAAGAAAGGGAGAGCGCGGGGAGGATACTTGCTGGTTCCATAACAATGGGATAGCGGGTAAAAAAAGTACAATTCAAAATCGGAGAGCTTCAGGGTCGCCTGCGTCGGTGCAGGAGGGTGGGGAGACGCACGGAAATTGAGGAGGGCGGCCGTTGATGAGGAGAAGGGGGCAATGGACGACGTTTATATGCGTCTCCTCGGACGTGTGACAAAAACATATCATAACAACAGTCACGAGCAAGATTCCACCCGCCGAACAGACGCCCGGACGTCATCGTACGGCCGGTACAACGCAGACACACAAAAGCCGATCTTCTTTCCCGATCGGGAGTCTGCTATATCCCAAAGGACATACACATACCGAGCCGTGACATCCGGTGACTTTATCGTTCACTCTGAGCCGGAGCACTGCGAATAACTGCAGATGAGACTTGACCCGACGCCGCTCCAGACTGTCCTTTATGAAATGCCAGCACGCTGCAAAAGACCCGCAGCGACCTATCGTCGAAGTCGGTAAGAGTAGCCTTCCGTCAAAAGGGACCGCCTCGCTCCCGTTCTGCATAGGAAAGGCACGTAGTCTGTCTTCCTGGCCTGCACATGGCATTGCGGGGGTGCTCCAGAACACCTGTGCATTCCAAGATTGTCTATATTCGAACACAGAATTTGTTCAGCGTAAATCAGAATAGAATACGTCAAATCACCACAAGAATGCTAGTCTGTCCAACAACCCCCAAAATGGCGGTGTTAATGAAGCGCCGCTCTCAAGCAAGGCACCGAGTTCCTTGATAGATTTTCAGAGCTGCGAAGGCAATGTTCCTTTGGAAACAGGACCCGCCTAGGGGCGTGCAACTCCAGATCATGACCCGCAAGTCGTGCCCGAGATCACAAGCAATAAAGCCCTACGAAGGTAATCCAAGAGACGGAACGTCCAATTAAGAAGAAGAAACGTCTGGTGACGGCAGAAGATACATAGCAACGAGGATTTGAAAATTGGGAATGTGACGGACGCCGCAGAGTGAGGCGGTAATGGATGTATCGAACAGCAGATCCGTGTTCGAAAACAACTTTTGGTCGGCGTTTGCGCGGTCGACCAGTTCGCGGAGAAATTTTTACATCACGTGACCAGTAGGCTACGTATGTGCACGGCAAACTAGGGACACGCCTGAGCGGCGACAATGGCCAGACCATGTACAGTTATGTATCCCTGAAATCGTTCAAGTCCCTGCTCAGAGCTCTGATCGCAGCGGGTGGTATTTCAATATTCAACGGCTAACTCAATAGAAATCCTCGGCGCGGCCAAGTGCGCGGTGCTAACCGCGAGTTGCGCTGAGCTCGAAAATTACTCACTCACGATCCGGATCCAAGGCCGCACTCAAGGAGTGGTCCTATGTTTACCGTGTTTCATGCAGTACTGAGCTTTCTCCAGCGTTCTTCACCGCCCACGATTTCCGTTCATCTCCTTGATCCACCGTCTTACACTACACGAACATGGCATGTAGTCGCCATCGCCACATGTTGATCAGTCTTGGTCGACCTAGCCAACTGGGACAGTGCCTTTTGGTAATCTCTGGCCCATCATGAAGTGACTGCACATCTCTACATGGAAGTATGCAAGCGCTAGATTAGCCTCGTTTTCGGTTTTTTTTTGAGGTAAACGGAAATATAAGATCATTTCACCGCAACCCAATCGCCCTCACCGGCCTCACATCTACCGTCATTCGCCTCGTGCTACATTATCACCATGATGCGGGCCCACTTCTTTTTTCCTGAAAAGCAAGTTGCTCGATCGTTATCAATTGGTCACAGTGGCGTAGTTTACATCTGTCCATCGTCTAAATAGCCCATAGATGAAATCTTCGTCAAAACGCCACCTGGCCCTTCAATGAGAAATCACGGGCAATGTGTTCTTGTCTCCTCGGGAATTTATGTATTAGCCTTTCAACTAATGCTACCATGAGATCAGATCAATGTCCAAATACCGGCTGCCACGGCCAAAGCTAGAAGCCTACTCCGCTTGCACCGCTGACGGCTCTGAATGTCCTACTAGGTAAGTGTACTTCCGGACCAACACTATCGTGCAAAGCATGCCTCGCATACCCCACTCCATACCTCCCATGCTCTTTTGCGTGCACGGTCGACGATTGCTCACACCAAGCAAGCAGGCCATTCCGGATCCGTCAGCATACTGGAGTCTGCGGGATAGCCTCGGGTACCGATAACAAAGGTTTGGTCCAGTATCCCCTGAATTTCCGAAGGACTATAGGAGACTCGGTGAGTCTCTGTTGGTGAGAGACGTGTCGCCATTACAAGGACTATCGCTCGCCAGATATATAAGGAAAAGTGTGGTGTCGATTGGGCTCGTCGTGTTGCATCCAAAGAATGCTGGCTGCGTACTGAAGTTTTGCGCAGTGAACTCATCCTGAGATGTTGGCACAGGAGGGAACGAGTATGCTGACGCGGGTAACATTGTCCGATTTTGTGTAACCTGATAACTAGTCATCATTCATATTCCAGTAAGTGTGAAATGTAACTCACAATCAGCAAGTGTCCATTATTGAAGTTAGTAGTGGTATTTATGTAGGCTATTATGGTGCTATGTATTGGAATATTCGTATTTGGTAGCTTACATAATCATAGCTACAGCGCACCGTAGTTAGTTTTATAGTTCTTCAGTGACTTACTGAGGATTCTAACAGGTAGCTATAGTACTACTAATATAAGTGACTTACTGAGGATTCTAACAAGTTAGCTACGACCCGGCCCAATATTTCCCTCGGCCGTTATCGTTGTCCGAAAAAGGTAATTATATCCACGCCCAACCTCGACCACATCTCTTTGTCCAAGGCTGCCGGGCATGCCGACCTTTCAGTCCAATCCGTTGAATCCATTCGCACTACAGAGAAAACTGAAGCGATATCCTGTACTTTTTGAACTACCGTTCATACTCTTCACGATCGGCGCGTCGTTTGGTCTTCAATCCCTCACCCAAACATGTTATGACCTACAAGATAAGAAAGTTAGACAGGCAAGTTCATATCATCCTCGACATACTTGGTGTGCACTACCGCAATTAAACTCTTCATAGCTCGTGAGAAGAAGTCCTCGGACTCGGCAGGTCGAAGAAAAAGTTTGACATTCGAGAAGAGTATTATGTACGTGTGCCTATGCTCTGTCGAATCAGTAGGCTCGTCTCAGGCGTCATATAGAAATTGAGTTCGATAGCTGAACAAGATTAGGAGCAAAAAAAAGTTGCTCCTTCGAGAGATGTGCCGGAGTGGGGTGTACCTCCGACCCGACCCGACGTTTTTCCCGATCAGCTTCCTGTCACCAGAACCAAGTAGTGAAACGGGCCCGGGTAGTGGCCTTAGAGTCAACTATCCATGGACTCTTGGGAGACTATGGTATGTGGTTAAATGATGATATCAGAGTCAGGCATGTCTCAGCCGGAAATGTCCCTCGTCTTGTCTTGTTCTAGCTGGTGTTGGAGACATCAGCTGCGCAAAGTCCGATAGGAAAGGTGGAATGAACGATAAATGTATCGGTTAAATATGAACTAAGCAATCTGTTATTCATTTTGTAACGGATGTAGTCTCACGAGCCTCTTCGTTGATACTTAGTACTTGCAATCTCTAGCAGTGACTTGTCTACCTTCTATTCGCTGCTTGCGAGGCTTCACATAGCGGATGCTGTTCAATGGTGATTATCAAATATCCAAAGCAAATCTGCTGGGAACAATGACGCACCATGGGCCACACGAGCCGACCCCCCTCGCAGCATGGGCTCGTGCATATGAAACCATTCAATGGTCGATTTTGGTGGACACTACATTGCAGCCAGTTTCGGTTATTGGAAATCTCCAGAGGCCCAAACAAATGCGTCTTTAATTTTCCAATCACGACAGCCGACGAGGAGTGGCGTGATTAGGCTCCCCAGCCAGCCAGCCCACACGATTGGCACGCATATTGATTACAACAAAGAAGCACTTTAAGGATCATGGGCTGGACTATTGTTCACTTAGCATGCTGAAGTTGCAGCGAACAATGCACAGTGTTGAAGTATTATCATTCGATAAGGAAACAATACTAGTAGATAAGCGATAGATCCCGTGTGAATAGCCTATTGAGGGGTTCGTTGATTGTGCGTGCACTTAGCGGCAGTATAAATATTCATGATCCATCTCGGAGTGACACAACGACTCGAAACATGCTCCTACAGCTCCTCCCCACAGACTACTTCGATGAAGAGACCCATCACGAGCTCGACATAGCGGTCACAAATGATGTCGTGCTCCAAGATGAATTGCCAACTGTCCCTGCTTCTCCAGATTCCTGGAAACAGTCGCAGCTAATCCACCTCCTTCAAGCTATCGTTGAATGGTCAAAGGGAAAAATGGACACAAAGTACCTTCTAAACCTGGAGGCAAATAAGCTGCTTGTTGCCCACAAAGAGTTACGAGAGGAGCTCGTTACTGCCTGGAATACGAAATCATTCCGCACCATTCGAAGGCTTGGTGCGTTATTTAAGCCTGCAATGATTACAGATCAAGCCGATGAGATGCCGCATAGCAATCCTTTACCCTGTTTCTAGTGCCTCCTCGTGTGTACTCCCACGTAAGTCCTTATGTTGTCTCTCCCGCTACATCAGACATTTACACACCGTAGTACGTAATCTCACCAACGATGATCGTGTCAAATTATTGGATGCATTGGCGCAGCCGTATCATGGTGTTGCAGTTGACGCCTTGTATGAGTATCTCCAGTACAATAATCGCATGTTCTGTGCTGGCGGCTACTATGCACGATTCTGCTCCATTGTTCAGAGTTCCGGAACGGGAAAGACGCGAGCAATACTAGAGGTCATACTTCTTCATCAATTCCTCCAACAGTGCACTCATACCAATTTCGCTTAGCTTGCTCACAAGGGTCCTCTGGTGCTGTACATGAACCTTCGGCCTATCGAAGACAAATCTGGGTTTCCCCCTCGCGATGACGTCCCTACGTCCATCCTGGCTGCCGAAGGGACTTCTGAGGCCGAATATCGTATTCACTGCTATGCATTCTTTGCGGCCATCTTCAAGCTTATTTGCGATGACATCTCTAGTCGATTCCCAGCAGATGGCAGAGCAACGGTCGAGAACTGGAACAATGACATGTGCCGGTTAAGCTCACCATATCGTGCCGAGTTTTTTAAGCGACTGGAGAGCATGTATAAGCAGGTATGCAGGTGAAACGGTGAGTAGTTGATGACCCGCTTATTGGTTGGCAGGTCAGGAAGGACATCCTCTTCAAAATGGGTATCGAAGACACTACCGAGGCAATGAAGGCATTGTCTGTCGGAGGTTAGTGCGTAAAGTAACTGGAATCCTGCGTGTGCTCATGTGTTTCAACCGCAATCCAGACGCTAGCAACACACCCGGTCGTACATATTCTGGTGATGGCATTGCCGTCGAGGAAATGAACGGACATTACATTAAGATGATCAATCTCCTCTCTAAAGTGTTTCTGGGCGTCGAAC
>JBBPKE010000402.1:0-20617 GCA_038089095.1 Tylopilus orsonianus | reverse complement strand
CGTCAATGATATCTTAGCCAAGCGCAGCAGGGCACAATCAGCCATAGGTTCGCTCCGACCCCCCGACATCCGAGCCGCTGGAGCCGTCCGAGCCCCCGCCCTGGCAGCCCCTCGGCCCCGAGCCGTTCGTCCTCGAGACGTCCTCCTACCGGCTCGACGCCAGCCATGTCCGGCCAGGACTTGCCAGTTCGTCCCCCCTCCCGCTTCGGCCACCCTCTCCTAACTCATCCTCTAGTGACCCAAGACCAATACAACACCGCCAAAGACATCGTTCTTGACCTCCTGGGCTGGGGCGTGCCTCCCGAATTTCTTCTCGAGTGTGGCTTGACCCGCCACGTCATTTTCTATGTTTTTTCAGAACTCAATCTGCGCCTCCCGAACAATTTGGATACAAGCGGGCTTATTCCGTACCCCACGCCTGAGATACTCGCGCTTATACCAGTCTCTCCATCCTTGTCCACGCCCTCGCTGCATTCTTCCTCTTCTACAATGCCCCCTCCATCCGTCATCCCCGTCCGCGCCTCTCTGGCTGAGCGCATGTCCATCGACCACGTCGACACTCGCGTCTCTACACCCGATCCCTCTCCGTACATCAAAACCGAGCCGTGTTCGCCACCCTCCGCTGATCTTTCCAGCTCCCATTCTTTGCTCGAGATAGAGCAGCAACGACGTCAGGAACTTCTCGCACGCAAAGCCGTCATTGCCTCTCGAAAGGTTCGACAGAGCGAACCACTGGGCTTTGACATTCCGTCCAAGGACCAGGGCATCGACTTGAGTGCAGTCCCGGCTCAGTTTGTCGACGATTTCTTAAACACGATTGAGCACCCCCCGCATCTGGGTGTCGACAAGCACAACCGAGCATCTTCTGTTGACACGACTCCCTTTTCATCAAGTTCGGAGCGCATGGATGTCGATGACCTGATCCCTGGCCTCACTGGCGTGTCTGGAGATACCTCTGCGGGTCAATCAAAGACCCTCTCGAGCACAGCCGATTCGCTTTCACCCGTGGCTTTGCCTACCGCACCGGACAATTCAACCAGCAATTGCACAGAACAAGCTTCAGCGATTTCTGTAGACACGACTGGCTCAGCCTCGCATATACCCACACTTCAAGCTAATTTGAGTTATACAACCTTGGACGGCGACAGCTATCCACAACGCCGAGGCATGAAGCGCCCCGTGGCAGCCGACTTCGTAGATTTTGACAGTGGCCCTGGGCCCTCCCGTACTCACGGAAGCTCATCTTCTAATGGTTTTTCCAATGGAGGAACGTATCCAAACCCTCTGTCCAAACGCAAAACCAGTAGTTTTGCTGGGATCACTGGTACACGTCGCTGCGTCATTGAACTAAGCGATAGCGAGGACGACGGTGACAGTCAAGTGAGGGGGGATTATGTGTGCAATAGCGACACCCGGGAGTATTCCCCGGCTGTCAGTGCAGGATTCAACACCCGCGCTCCGCCCCGGCTCACAGCGACCCCGACTATACCTTCGTCTTTCAATGGCCACCTGTCCACATCGCCCGCCACGAATGCGCTGGCAGAAAAGGAGGAAGAGATCAAAAGAATGCGGCTTCTTATCGCCCAAAGGGAGGAGATGAGGTTAAAGAAGCTTGCGGCTGTGAGTCCATCAGTGACCTCGCCCGTGTGGTACTCAGCGTGTATTCTAGATGTCTGGGAAGCCAACGATACCGCCCACTTCTGAAGCGCAGACCCCGGAAGGGCCGGTGATGGTAAAACAAGAAGAGTCACTCGTCGGTTCACTGAGTCGCAACAGTTCATTCATGTTACCGCGAGATCGGGAAAACAACCGCGCTTCCATCCCGGAATTGACGAGAAGACATGGTTCGTGTCGTTTGCCATCTCGCCCACCCCGGACGTGCGCATTCCGCATTCGCTACCACGGCGATCTTACACTCGTTTTGATCCTACGTTGACTCGTTTTGGATTCAGGTGTTCCGGCAGCGGTGGTTGATGGAAAGTCCGATCTCCTACACTCCGACAACTCGGGGATAGTTCACACTCCTTGCGCACCTGGCTCCACCGGTAATCGAAATAACTTTTCCGCGCAGGAGACATCCACTATTGGTTCTCTCTCTCGGTTCTCCGCCAGTCCGACAACCGGCTGATGTACTTCTTTTGCTCTCCCCCCCCCCCTCTCGTTCCCTGGTGTGCCGCCATTCTTTTCTTTTGATAATCTAATACGATTTTATTGTCTTTCCTATCTATGTTTCACTCTTGCATTTCTTGTTTGTTTCCTTTTTTTGTTTGTATCGCCGTGGGATTCCACTTTTTCACGGATGCCCGGTGGGTATTAGATTGGGGGGTTGTAGGACGCGAACTTTCCGTGCGGGACGGAGACTCTGAAGATGACCAAGGTATGTTTGCCGTTATTACTCCTCTCTTTTTCCCTTGCGCCGGTGCTCATAACTATGTTTCGTCCACGACGACGGTGTTCCCTCTGACTTCCTTTCATGACTTTCTCAGACTTGATAGTTACGGGAGAGACACAGCCTGCACAAGTGGCAAGATTTCGTTCCTCTTTTTATGTTAATTCACTTCCCTCTTCCTAACTTCCCCCTCTTTGCTTTTCCCCTTTGTCTCCGTAATTGTGTGCTTAGGTTCCCTCTAACCGTCAAGAATCCTTGGCCGCCGGTGATTCTGGAATATCATCATCGGCAGAGGTGCGTGTTCCGGTCTGGCTTGCTATGGAGGCCATGCGGCCTTATCTGTCGATGTGTGCTGATGGAAATTGGTGGTTGCCGTTGGTGATAGGTCCTCCGGCTCCAACTGCCGCAATTACGAAATGAAGCACCTCTGCAAGTATCAAGATCTGGTTTTCCATTGTACGATTCCCCTCTTAATCGGTATCCACTCCTTCGACCTCGATCCGGACCGGACTCGAGCACTGGGAATGCCTCTTTTGTTGGCGTGCAGTTTGAGATAACTACTAGTACTGCGTCGCAAGCCAGTACCACGCCTTCTAGTGTACATTTTCCGTCTCCTGTTTCCTGTACTACAGGCGCTGTGTCCTCTCACCCTTGCTCTCCTATTCCTCTCCCAGACCTCAAGGAACTCAAGCAAGCGGTGCTGCACCGATCATTGGCGCAAATGGCCAAGCACAATATGGATCTTCGGGTGTGTCATTACGAGGTGCCCGGTGGCGGTGTATGCCGTGACACGGACTGCGGAGAGCTGCATCTCAGCCGAATAGTACAGGAGCCGAGCGGTATGTCGAGAGTTTGTTTTATTCGCGAGCTGACATGCATTGTGTTTCTCTGCTCGACTTATTGCTACCGGGTTTGCAGATACAGAAGTTGCGGCATACGTCCATGGGCTACTGCCACGACCGTGGAGCGGACGGTGTGAGACGCGGGCAATTGAGATTGCACTTGAAGGCGTTCGACTGCGTGGTGGCGCCACAGACGTTGACAGCCGCGTGCGGGAGGCGCTTGGTGGACTCGGTATACCGATACTCTGACCCCGCGCTGACGTGAACGGTCCAGATTGTGATTGACACCCACGACATTCTTTTTTTTTTTTTTTTTTTTTTCAAAGAGAAGAAAGCTCGAATGTCAAAATAATGGGGAGATGGCAAGAGCGCTGAGCGCCACCGCTCTTGAAGATGTAACTTTGGTGTTTTCTTTTTTTTTGGTTTTAATTTTCAATTTTTATAATTCTATCGATTTGGTTGAATGGGGCTGTGCACCCGATGGAAGCCGAATGAGATAATCATCCGGGAAAAGGGGAATGGGGAATTCCCAAATGGAAAGATGTGGGAGTGGCAGCTGCGGAAGCAGATGAGCCGGGAATTACCGGGAAGTGCCTGGCGGTGGAGATATACTCCGACGGCCAAACAAACAAACACATTGGGCAGTCTTTTTTTGATCGTCCAGACTGAGACAACACACGCCCCCGTTGACACTCCCTCCCTTTTCCACCTCCTTCCAACTTCAGCGATTCCTTTTAAGGACGCCCTCCGCACCCTCGCTGACATCGTCACCTGCCCGCTCATCGTCGTGCACATCCCCAACACCCCGCCCTCCCCGCCATCCCACACCCGTCGTCCCCATCGACGCCCTTGACGAGCCGTCAACTACATGGCCTATCGCCATCTCCCATCTGCATCCAACACCTCGCCATCTTATCCGTATTCCAAGACCGCGGCTCATCACGGTCAGCAGCCTTCCCTTTCCGGCCAAACCATCCAGGACGACCCCGCCGCCTCCTCCCCGACAATGCGTAAGCGCCAGCGCACGGGCCTCGACATCGCCAGCCCTGCTGTGCCCGATCCCCAGCAGCAGCCCCCGCCCCAGCCAGCCCAGCAGCCACACCAACAACAGCCCCCGCATCTTCCCCAGCAGGGCGCAGCACCAGAGGACGGCTTCATCAACGATCAGGATGCCGCAGAGAGTGCCGGCGAAGACGACGACGATGAAGAAAAGCCAAAAGACAAGAAGGCAGGAAGACGCAAGATTAAGATCGAGTTTATTCAGGATAAATCAAGACGTCACATAACGTTCTCCAAAAGGAAAGCTGGTATGCGATCACCTTCCTTTGCCTCTCGTGTTTTTCCTGAAAATGCTACTTCACTTTCGCAGGCATAATGAAAAAGGTATACACGTCCACCCTGTCTTCGCCTATTGATTGCTTATCTAACACACTTCCCTCAGGCGTATGAGCTTTCCACTCTCACAGGCACCCAAGTATTGCTTCTCGTCGTTTCCGAAACGGGTCTTGTGTACACCTTCACGACCGCCAAGCTACAGCCTCTCGTCACACAACCTGAAGGCAAAAACCTCATACAAGCTTGTCTCAACTCCACCACTCAGGGTGGTCCTCATGGCGGTCCTCTACCGCCCAACGTGCCTGTTGGCACTCCCATGAACCGTTCGACGCAGTCCATGGCCATGCCCCCCGGCGGCGGTGCCAATCTCCCCGGTGGCCTGTCTATCCCAGGCGGCCCCGTCGGCGGTCCCGGTCCAACCAAGGAGGATGGTGATGAAGAGGGCGATGACGAAGTCACCCATGGCGGCCGCTCTGCGACTGCTGGCGACAAGCGTCGCCGCCGCCCTTCCACTGCGGGAGCGTCTGCACCAGGACGTACTGGACCTGGCTCTCCCCAGACACCGAATAGCAGCATTCCTCCCCCGCTCTCCATTCCTGGTGCTTCGCAGCATCAACCCACCACCCAGGCACCGCCACCTCCGCAGATTTCGCTTGGCTCTCCGACCAGCCCACAGCAGCAGCATTCGCAGGTGCCTTCATCCCCACAATATGGCCCTTCCCCAACGGGAGGCTATGCCCCCCATGGTCAGCATCACGGACACCACGCCGGAAGCCCCACGGATGCAAGCATGTACGGCGGACATATGATGCCCGCTCCTCCGTACTCGTATCCAGGACCCGGTGCCCCAGCAGGTCAGGGCGGCCAGCCCCTAGGTGGGCTAGCTGCGGCTGCCGCCCAGCACAATCACTGGGCACCGGCACCACAGGCCGGACACTACGGAAGGAGATGAGGCATCGTCGCTGTTGGCATTTTTTTGTTCACGAGTGTTTCATGCCCGCTTGGTCGGCGTTCTTGCGTTGATGTATCCTTTTTGTCGAAATCGGTTCGTAGCCCATCTATGCATCCCTTACCCACTGGTCATTCTTCTGCTGCCTTGTCAAACTCTTTATCCCGTTGACTTCCATTCTTCTTCTGGTACTTACATCCACGCTTCGTCCCCGTTGAAAGTGTACGCTAATTGATCATTGCCCTACACGACGACCCATCGTGTCTTGATTGCTATGTAACTTTGGTTATAGGCTGTTCTACTACCCTTTAGGTTAGTGATGCCACTTGTTTTGAGGCCATTACATTACAACTCAAGTATCCTCGAGGACACATTATTTCCGTCGGTAGACTGGGCCAAACCAAGGACCCTTGTTGGGGGCCACATGCAATAAATGCGTTCGCAATGTCTAGTATGTCCCGAGACAGTAATATCGCCCCCGCCCCTCGTCCGAAGTGAGATGTACTATGATCTATGCCGGTGACTCTAAACTGGTGTTAGTCTGGAAACGGAGGGTTACTATCTCGACGGACTGTCTAGTGAGTCAACTTCGCGGAGTGGCGATTTGAGTGAATCATCTATCCTCGATTGCTTCCATCCCGGCGGTCCGAACTCTCTTTAGAACAATTCGTCATTAGGCTGTACTATATGAGGATCGGCCGACCCAGGGGCATTGGGAAACATCCTTGCACTTTGGCCATATATGTCCTCCCAGAGTTCTTACCACAGAACATGCCACGCGGACTCCAAGTGCAAGACCGCCCTCGTGTACATGGGATTCGGACGAAGCGCTTTTTTGCCTCGACGGCATGAGACTGATTTTGGCCCCTTTTTTTCGTTATGCTGCGGTCGAAGAGGGAGGGGTCGGCTGTATCAGAATCTGATCGCCCTCACCGCGCACCCAAGTCAACGAACGTACTTGTCAAGGAACAAGGCACGCCCACCTCTTTTCGTCCACGCAAAGGTACTGGGGCAAATCCTTGTGGCCGTCGCTGCCCTAGCTGATTTCTTACGCAAGATTGGATTTGACTTAGTTTCTCGCTGGTCTCAGCAGGGCAAGACTTGACCGTTTGCCGCTCTTGCGCTAGGCCTGTGCCCCCCCCCCCTCCCCCTAGAACGGGACATGAGCTCTTTGGTGGGTAGGCGGCTTCGATCCCCCATGCAATCAATTGGTTAATGTTCCTAACAGTCTGACCTGCCAGTGCCTTGGGAGCCGTAGGAGGCACATCACTCAGCGCTCATAGCGCTCGTACTCGATCGAGTAGTCATGCGGTCCGGGTCGTACGTACGCGAGTCCTCTAGGCTAGTCATGGCACGCACACAAACACCGATCATCGATCGGTGCCGCGACCGAGAACATTCGATGGAAAGAGGTTAGAATGACTAAGTGAACCCTCGACTGATAATTAAGATAAATGGCCTGTCACTGGAGACGGGCCGTTTCTTCCTGTCCGTAGCCACTGCCAAAGGGTCCTGTCGTTGGATGACGTGGACAGATGGGGTTTTACAGCATCTCTCTTGCGCCACCGCGCGTGTGTCGAGCTCTGTTGGTTACGAACGCCGGTGAAGATCGCCTTCCGATATGATTCTCATGTTTGACCACGCTGTGTGTGCATCTTGTCTCCGTTATCCCACAGGGGGTTCGTAGAACTCGATGATGCCGATCTCCATGCCTTGAGCACGCGCCAAGGAACAGCACTGCCGTTTCTCACAGTATTGCCACGTCAAACACGAAGGCGTGAAGGCTGTTTCCGCAGACTGGCAGGAGATGTAGCGACTAGATAAGATACAGCCATGCAACGCAGTCGGGCTCCCTCGGCCGCATCAGTACTGTCCCCGGTAAAATAATTTTTTCAAAAGGAAGCTTATTTGCGTCGACCATGCAGATACAGGGAGGGGGACCCTGGCAGTGAATGATGAATGTCTCGCCTATGAATCACGGAGGAGTGGAGTGCGAAACACCCCCCAATGGGAATTTCGGAACAGACGTTCTCTCCGAAAGCGGCAACTTGTTGGAAACCCTTGAGCGCCTGGATGATGAATCTGACTCTCGTCATGTGCCATTCACGCGTCCGATGGACCGATACCACAAAAGGTCACATGGATAGATTCCGTCATTGGTGTAGCAGCTCTGATAACGATGGCGACGCGAATGATGACCCGAACGACTTACTCGCCGGTTGCGCGTAATGGTGGGGACGGTGGAGTTAGCGTAAGAGACGTCACCACATGACTTGGAATCCCGTGCGATACGGCAAGCCATGCAGAGAAGGGGACGCGGCGGGGAGCAAGCTCTAGGGGCGATGCCACAGGAAGTGCCGTCAGAAACGTTTCCATTCCATTTCAAGGTTTGATTGGCATGCACATGACTGCGGTGATGGGGTGAACGAGAAGGTGTGTAGCGGAATGTGCTGATTGGTTCAGCCTCGGGTCTAGCTTAAGTCAGACGGGGCCTCGTGTTGCTTTGTTGATTGAACAATACAGGCATCATGACCTGATGATCCGCCCCTACGAGACGTGGATGGTCTAGGAATGGAAAGAGAAAGGGCGATATGCTGGCAAATGGCCACGCAATGCAAAAGTCCTTCCCGATTGCGAGGTATCATACGTCCCGGTCCGGCCGGTCATACGATATGAATGAACAACACGACCGAAAAAAAAAAAAATGGTCAGATTATGATACTTGGAGTTTCCATGTGATACAAGATGCATAGCTGGGATATGCATTCCGTCCAGATTGGGTATGTAAACGAAGCCAAAAGACTGCGGGGTGGAGAAACGCGGGTAAAATGGGCGCCAGACGCCCACGGTGGCCGGTTTCAGGCATCCAGTACATTGACGTTTCCAACATGGGCATATTCAACACGAGCACGGGACATCAACCAAACATCTCGCCAAGTCGGGCTCGAATCACCGAACCGATCAAGGCAATCCTGCCAGACAGTCGGAAAGCACGTTTAACGAGCATGGGCAAATTTCTCTCTGTGCCAGCGGTGCGATTCGTCATACCTGTGGGAAGAAGCAAAGCGTGCGCCGATAACGCCAGTCTTGTCACAAGAAAGCGTGCAGACGGTTCGCAGTAGGCGAGGAGCGAGGCGGAAGGAGGAAAACGGGGGAAACACGAATCGGTGACCCTCCTCCATGGTATTGCGGATGCCCCTTTAGGCAGCAAGAGAGAAAGTAACCTCCTTTCTCGTCTTCCTCCGCATCATATCAGTGCTCCACGCTGTTCTGGGACGAATTGATGATGATCATGTCTGTCCCCTGCACCAGAATCTATTCTGTGCACATGCATGCCACGCCATCGACTCTCTAGGAAGCCCACCGTTCTAGTATTAACTGTTCTGAAGAGATTCACGTTGCAGAGTTGCATGTGGGCGGGAATGGCGAATCCATTGATATCATTTCGGAAGGAAATGAAGTCGCTCGAATAGACATGCACTGGTGGATGGCTGGTTGAGTCGATGATCGATGAATCAACCATGTGTACCGGCCATACCGGACATCGATCAGATGTTGGTTTGGCAGAAGTACACGAACGCCGCAGCTTGTTGGAAGATTCAGCGGTTGATGAGTTTTCCGAAGAATGACTGGGCCTTGTTGCAGGAAACACGGGATGCTGGCGGGAGGATACCAAACTTGGTATATATGGACAACAATTGGCTGCCATATGCTACATATAAACGGCAAGTACCATCGTAACGTACCAAAGCCATGCTATATCGAGTCGTAGGTTACCACCCAGGTAGGAAAAGGCTCTCAGATTCGAGTGTCAGCACCAATGTATAGGATGCGCACTGCCCTTACGTCCGATTTATGTGAGCTCTCGACTACATGTCCCCAGCGAGGAATGCCTGCATCGCTGACAGTGGACCAAATCCAATTGTCTCCTCGATCCGTCGCAACAGTGGAATAAAGAGCTGCCTAGCGGGGCTGATCCAAGGCGGAATTATCAGACCACCGGCCACGCCTCTTCGAAACCATGAATCAACTGTGGGAAACAATGAAAGGGAGCAAGCGCTCGAGCATCCTATGTACGTACCCAACGGCTGGGCCATCACAAAAATACAGAAGTATACCCATAGCCTTCCGTAAATTCCACTAACCCTTCTTCCAGTAGCACGACGCCACAGCTTCTCGAGTAAGATTAATAACCCTTGTGACGTGAAGAATAGCACCACAAGCCAATTGAACCCCCTCCCGAGCATATATGCTGAGAATTCGTGGTACATTCCTGAGGCAAAGAATGTCCCGAACAACATCCCGATATCTCCGGCAAGCCATTTACCGGGGAACCCTCCGTAAACAAAGAATGTCTGGCGAAGTTCTTGGTGCCACCGTTTAGCCCAGAAGATGTGTAAAGAATCAGAAATCCAAGGTTTATCCATCACTGGAGGCCACATTTCCGGGGAGCTATTGCATGCTGTGAGAGCAAACAACGTCGCGAGTCCATGGATTAATTCAAAACCGGAGATGATCCATGTTCCTGAAGCAAGGTGGATCGCGGTGGAAAGTATGTACCGTTGTGGAAAAGCTAGGTGAGGCTTGAATATGGTTCCTCCCTGAGGTGAACCGACTTCTGGTACGAGTTTAATGAAAGAATCGATGGTATCGAAAATAAGAAAGTGTTTGAGCGCAGAAACGGCGGTCGCACGTAGAAAGGCAGAGCGCTCGGATGGCCGTGGATCGCTTGGAATATGCAAGTCGGCACCAAATTGCCAGCCCAGTCCGCGGGAAGTCAACACTACTTCAAGCGAGTCGTAGAGCCAAGGCGGCAATGACGTGTTTCTAGGTGGCGCTGAATAGGACGAAATTTCTGCGGGATCAACAGGTGACGCATCACCGTCGTCGGGGTCGCCATTGGAGCGATGGGGGGCGGATGGCGGTTTAGACAATACACCTGGTTTCGTTTCACCGAGTTTAAGCATTCCATCCCTTCTCCAGGCGAAATCAATCGCCTTGCCACAAATCATCTCGGCGAAGAGTCCTGTGCGAACAAAGACCGAATGTGTCATGTTACGCGACATTACTGAAAACAAATCCGCACCTTGTCCCCAATTGTAAGTATTGAGTTCTGGTTCGGTGTACATGAAACGAAAATACGTTCCAAATGTAAGGCAGATCACTAGAGGAAGGAGTGACAGCCGCAAGTAGAAGGTATCCGGGCGTCTGGAAAGATAGGCCATCGCAAAAAATGGAATTAACGGGAGGAGAAGGTGGGGAATGTGGTGGGGACGTATGGGTATGCGATGCTCTGGGTAAGGTATAATTGTTCGATATGCGTCATGAGCGCTAGTTGTAATAGAAAAGAAGACTGAAATCAGACTGAGACTCCATCACGGATTTCGCACTCACACATGATGGACAGACGGCCACATGAGTTTGGAAGCCTGAGTGGTACGAGGCAGGTTGCCGCCGGTTGGACTCGGGCCAAGCCACTGGCAGCCTGCAGTGCACAGCGTTGAGCATGTTGTTATCTTATCTAGTGATATCACTCCGACCTTGGTCTCGAATAATCATGATCAACATATCGTCAGCTCCTCATACGTTTATACCATGGTCACTCACAGTCTTTGGACGCTCACTTCTTCTGATCTCTCTCGAAGTCATTGCTAATGCCATCTGCTGGACAATTGCAGCACGCTCGCATGCGATCCTAGGACTTGCTATTCTCGCCTGGGTACGCATGCAATCCAATTCTGTAGGCCAACACGGCTAACCCTTCCTGTCGCTCCTGCAGACCATTGGCCTGAGGCATGGTGGGTGCGAACTTTCTGAGCGTCTCTGCAACCGAAAACGCCATTACTGCACACAGGTCTGGATGCGGATCACATCAGGTCACTTTACCGACCGTTTGCTGGTTTAGTATGTCACATCTCACATCAATCTTCTTCGGCTTGTTCACGTACGCGACAGTAACAATTGATCCTTGGGTTTAGTGCCATTGATAATGCCACACGAACGCTTATCAATCATGGACGTCTTGCAATAACCTGTGGACTATTCTTTTCTCTCGGACACAGTACGATAGTGATTGTGGTGGTATGTATTTTGATTCTGATCCCTCCTGAGCCATATTTGACCTCCTAGTGCACCAGAATATCGCCATAGTTATCAGCACGAGCATCTACGACAAATTAACTGGAGTCGGGAACGTTGGGTCAATAGTAGGTGTGGACCATCTCTACTACCTCACGTAGTACTCTTCATCTAACCACTCGTAGGGACGGCGATCAGTGGATCTTTCTTGTTCATTGTTGGTCTCGCCAATTCGGTTATTCTGTGCAAAATTCTGCGTCAACGTCGTCATGTGGGCTGAACTCGCCAGCATTTGTAGGTCTGTGCACTCACCATCCAATGGAGGACAGGCGAAACGCAAGCGAGACTCGGAGCATGGAGAGACTGATACAGAACCTCCCCCAAACCAGAATATGCTGATGATGCGACTGCTTGGACCTTTGGTCAACTTTGTGAATCGTCCATGGAAGGTGTGCCGATGTTGCAGCTAAACATGTCATGGGACAGTTGATTACCAGATCGTCCGTAGATGTACCCTGTGGGTGTCCTATTTGGCCTAGGTGAATCTTGTGATTCTTTTTTCCGGAGGCGAAGAAGCGATTTACTTGGCATGAAGGCTTTGATACTGCGTCTTCTATTGCCCTACTTGCCATCTCCGCACTGGCAAAGGATAGCGGAAGTAACAAGCAGATATCCCCATCGAGCGTCATTATTTTGCCTGTGAGACCTTTGTACTGGTTGCTCAGTGTGGTTCATGCTTGCAAGAAGCTACTATTTACGACAGGGATGACCTTGGTGGATTCGCTTGATTCCATACTGATGCTCTATTCGTACACCGAATTCGCTGACCACTCGTGGAAGATTTTTGAGCGGAGAGGATTCCCCTCGAAGGCAGCATCTGAAAACGCCTATTGCCAAGAAAGGGCACCGGATGTACGCCAAGGGATAGAAAATGAAGCAGCCGTCGCTTCGCCCGTTAATCAGTCTCGCGATGCAATCGAAGCAGAAGGCAAGATGGTGGACAACGCGGGAGAACGCGTGCAAGAGGACCGCATGACACGGGTCAAACGAAGCACGATGTCAGAGCTCAGCATTATACTGACGACGCTGAGTATTTTGCTCGCGTTTAGGTCCGTGGACAAAGTCGTGGTGTATTGGTTGGAGTGAGGGTTGATTCTCGCACACAGCGTCTCACTTATAGAGATCATGGGACTGATCGAAGCCAACTGCGGCAAATGTCAGGCGGCGGCATCCGCCCCCGATGGCGGTGGACTGGCTGGGGGGTGGTGGAGGGGCTGGGTGCAGGTAGGCCGGAGTCACAGGCGCGCTCTGTGGGGCGATACTGAAGGAGGAATGATCAGGCGAATGACAACTATGGGTACATTGGAGCGGGGATAGTGGGCGTGTTTGTTGTGATTGTCGGCGGATGGTACGGAGTGAGGAGTGTGATATTGTAATTCAAGGTGTTGTCCATGTGTTTTGGTGTGTTATTGTCAAACCTGGCCGAGCGGTGAATCCGACATATGTTCAATTCGACTCGACTCGGCGGCGGTCTCTCGGTCGCTGCCAGCAACCCATCTCACGACGCTCACGACTCTTCCCTGTATTTTATTTTCTCTCTGTACTCTTCCCCCTTCCAACCCCTCTCCGACACCCCCGATAGCTGCTTAGCTGCTCCCCCTACCAATGGTTCTCCGTGTCAACACCAACGTACACAGAGAAATCGCTCCAGCGTCGAAAAGATCGGCAGGTCCCCCAGCTGTAACATCTCCCGCCCGCGCACGTAGTGGATCTACTGCGTCTACGAGTTCCTCCATCTCTGTCGTGTCCCCTTGTCCCTCTTCCTCCGCATCCGCTTCGTCTTCGTCTCTCCCTTTGCCCAAACCCGGCACGGAATCGTCCCAGCCTGCTTCCCAGTCCAGCACCCATCCACCCAGCCCCTCGGCGGATGAAACAGTCCGGGTTCAGCCCTCTGCACCCGAGTATGTATTGGCTCTCCATGATTTTGTCCCTCAACAACAAAACGCGACCTGTCTCTCCTTTCGCGCCGGTCAGGTCATTCGTGTGTTTAACCGTGACCCCAGCGGCTGGTGGGATGGTGAGTTACATGGACAGAGAGGGTGGTTCCCTAGCAATTATGTCAGTGCCGACGAACGCGTCGTCTCTCTTACCGAGGAACAGCTTCGTCCGACGGTGGGTTTTGCCTGCTATCACGGTTGCATTGTGTTGACCCCAATCACCGGTCTTCAACAGCCTCGCCAGCCCTCCCGCCATGCGCACACAATGTCTGCTGTATCAGCTGCGTCGTGGGCTGCTACTCCCTCTTGTGGCTCATCTCGCAGGGATCATCGTCCTTTGGTTACAGAAGCGCTCGGTCCTGACATCGCGTCATATTGTCCGCCTCTAATGGTTAATTTGTTGCAGAGCCTCTCTCTCCTCCAAAGCGCGGTCAGGTCTAATCGTGTGACACATTTCCAGCCGTCCACAGCATGTATTATATCATGCGTTCGGTTCATCCTCTCCTCTTTGGAGTGCCTGCCTCGCGAGGCACCATTGTTAAAACGCTTCCCCACTCTGGCTCTTGAACGAAAGCAAATTCTATCTGTTCTAGCTGCATTGGTCTCTCAAGCAAGAAGAGCCTCCGACGATGCATGCGATGAGGACGTTCGAGATGCAGAGATCGAGGGGATGCTCAAGCTCGGCGGTCAAGTGTTTTCTCAAGTTCGACGTTTTCTCGCGGTGGCAGTACAGTGCGGCATAGAACTACCGGAAAAGGGACAGTCCTCGCCAACAGACAGTGTCTCGTCGACACACTTGCACCTCGGTCGTGCCTCTCCAAATCCTATAACGAGGTTATCAATACCACCAGCAGATGCTGTCGAGTTGCCTGGTTTGAGAGATCCTGAACCACAAGATCATGAAACGACGACTGCCAAGATAGCTTTTCGGGCAAAAAGTCTCAGCGACTTCCGATCTCAACCTCAAGTACCGTCATACCGAGACTCGAATTCCTCCGTTGCTCCCTTACTTCCACATCGGACGCTTGTTACCCGTGCAAAGAGAGAGCAATATTTTGTTCATGAAGTCAGCAATCGCCACAAACCGGCCGTGCTGTCGATAAGCAGCACTTCCTCATTTTCGTCATTCTCTTCCACCGAGTCACCTAGGCACCCTATAATTCCCTCTTTCCCTTCGGGACCTTCGACTTCTTCCGAAGTTATGGAAGCACTCAAATACACCCATGATCAATACCTCTCAACTATTGCTGCCTTTATTGGTCACGCACATTCCCATTCCCGCTCGTCTCATGCGTCCAGCACCGGCCACATGTATGAACTTGTGCGGGAGATCGTCGAAATGGTTTGCAAGCTCCTTACCATCGTCGAAGCTGTCATGCGGCATCCAGAGATTCCCAAGCATAAAATTGGCAATCTCAGGGCAGCAAAGGAGGGATTGTACAATGTTACAAGTTCACTTGCGGAGTCCGTTCGACTTCTCATGGTCCCACTTGCGCCGGAAGTTACGGAGGAAGCAGAGAAAGCATCGTTGATCCGTTCGGCTACTGCTGCTTGCAAAGCTGGTGCCGATTGCGTTTCCGCGGTCAAGATATGTCTCAGTCGAACTTCTATGGAACAGCAGTTTGTTATCCAAGTTCCAGCGAGGTCAGATTTGAGTCCTGCTCCATTTACGCCGAGCAAGTTCTCGCGGAGCCAGCGTAGTGGATCTTCCCTGGACCAGTTATACCGAAACGGTATTGATGAGGAAGGTGTCACCGTTCAGGATCAAACACGTACGAATCATACACCGGCATCTCTAACGCGGATTCAGGAGACGTCCTCGGATTCGTCTGTTCTCACTGGCCATTCGAAATCGTCTGATACCTCACAGGATACTGCACCTACCTCCCTGGATGAGTCAGATGTCTCGTCGTGTTTGAAAGCCGACCTAGCCGTCTCGGACCCCGTGGCTTCACCTTGTCCAAACGCTTCTGGGGACGTCCGAGGAGACCAGGAGAATGTAGACGCTTTCGAAGACCAGCTCGTGCAAGGCAGTGTATCATCTGTTACCCTCGATGTTAAGCGTGATCCTCTAGGTCATGACCACTCGGTTGAGGATGTCATTTACAACGGCGACGGCCACCTTGTTGCCGCATCTTTGGAGGTGCTCGTGGAGAAGATGATACCCCACGATAGCATCGTCGATCCTGCCTTCTCTGCCGTCTTCTTCCTGACATTCCGGCTGTTCTCAACACCAATGGAGCTCGTACTGGCCCTGATCCACCGGTACAACGTCATGCCTCCTGCCAATCTCTCAGAGGATGATATCCTTCGGTGGCAGCAGTACAAGGGTATTCCTATCCGCCTTCGTGTATCCAACTTTGTCAAGACCTGGTTGGAGATGTACTGGCGGTCGGGCATGGACGATGTGGTTCTCCAACACTTGGAGTCCTTCACGCGCGATGCATTACAACAATACTTCCCGGGGCCATCCCAGCGTATTCTTGATCTCATTTCCATACGCCAGGATGTCAATGCGAACCTGATAAGTCCAAGGAGTGAGCGAGCTCGCGACCCAGGGATGTCCATCAACCCACCATCCTTTCCCCCTTCCGAGATCCCTCGACCTATGATGACAAAGACTTTACTGTCGAACTTGCGGAACAAGAATTTCGACTCCGTTACAGTTACGGATTTTGACGCTCTAGAGCTAGCAAGGCAATTGACAATCATGGAGTGTGATCTCTACTATGCAATTCAGCCTGAGGAGGTACTAGAAATGGGCCAAGATGGAGCAAAGCCGCCTTTGAATGTTAGAGCAGTCTCCTCCCTGAGCACTGTGATCACGGGCTGGGTTGCTGAAAATATTTTGAACGAACACGATATCAAAAAACGCACACACTTGGTCAAGTTTTTCATCAAAGTTGCGGATGTGAGTGATTTTGTCTCAATTATTTGACACCAAACCGAGCCGCAAATACAGCGGTGTACATCGCTGCATAACTTTAGCACCCCCCGGTCGATACTTGCAGCGCTGGATTCCTCAACGATATCTCGCTTGCACCAGACGTGGCTTGTGAGTCGAGTCGGCGTGACCTCTGTTATTCATGCACTGAGAGATCATCAGGGCGTTCCCCAAAAGAACAAGCTTCAGCTGGAGGCATTGCGACGACTAGCAGATCATAGTCGCAACTACCATGAATATCGCAGCAGACTTCGGAACACTGCCCCGCCTGCCGTGCCCTTTTTGGGTGAGATTAACCGCTCGCATGGCAAGTCTAATGCACCCACTGATCGCGTGCTCAGGACTCTATTTGACGGACGTGACATTTTGTCGAGAGGGTAATCCTTCGTACCGAGAATCACCATTGGCCCCGGGCAAAAAGTTACTAAACTTCAACAAGTACCATAAGCTGGCTCGTATCATTCAAGGTCAGCGACCCGTCTCCATCGTCTCATTGATGCTTGGTTATTGATATCACTGATAGATATGCAGCGCTTCCAAGTACCATACAACCTCAAGAAGATTCCCGAAGTCCAGGAGTATCTAAACGTTGCTTTTGAGAACTCTAAACACCATGGCGATCTTCAAGACCTATATAGGAGGAGGTGCGTCTCCAGCTGCCAACTGAGCCGTCACCGTGCTGACTGAGAGAATCACGCGAAGTCTTCTTGTCGAACCCAAGCAAGCGGCTGATACTCCGCCATCAAGCGATATGCGTCACCTCTTTAATTGGGCAACACGTTCGCAGGCGCAACAGCCCACATCTGCCTAATCCTCCTGGATATTACTATTTGTCCTCTTAATCTCGTTTCGCTTGGCAACCTTTGGGCTGTCAGATATCTCATCTTCGACTTTCCTGTTGTTGTTCTTTTAACAATATAATTCGGTTTGCGCCTTCCCCTTGTCTCTGTCCCCCAACTACCTAATTCCTTGAAGCATATTACTCCCCATTGATATCTCATTGAACATCGGCTCCTTGCATACTTTTACTTTGGTATATCATATGCTATCACGACTGTTCCTGCCTTGTATACGTTGCGCGGAAGTAGCTAGAAGTTAATCGATATTAGCTGCACGATGAAGAGTAGTGAACTGCCATGTCAAAACGTTTGCCATTTCCGCACTGAAGTAGCTAGCCAATCAGAGTTAGCAAAGAAGGCTTTAAGTACTATCCTTGTATATTTCATCATCAGACCCGGAGTCCCTTTTGCAAGTTGGGTACTGACAGTCGGCCAGTATGATCAATCGCAGGTTCCTCGAAGAACTCCTACAACAGCCTCTGGGACCATACCACGACCGCGATATTCTACACGAGAAGACATGTCAGATGAAAGGCGGCACCCAGCTTGTCTTGTATTCCTTTATCCTTGAGCATGATGGCCATGTCATCGGGTACAGCTTGAGATCGCATGTCTGTCCGACCGTCAAATTCTGACGACGATCTTTTGTTTTTCGTTCTCATTCAGCCTCGACGAGTCCGAACGTCCCTTGAACGGCAAGGACGATCGCAGGTTTCGTTTCCGCGGCGTCCTCAAGATCGCCGATCCCAACTGGCTTTCCGACTTTGGGCTCAAGACGGTCGAGGCCGAGCTCAATCTGCGCGCCGACGAACGCGCCATGCAAGAGGGGGGGCGAAGACCACCGCACCTGACGCTGGAAGGTCTCTTTCATCACCACCACAAGCTCCTCACGCGGTCTCGCGATGCTACTTGGAAAAAGGAAGACGAGATGAGGCTGACGGTGTTGATCCAAGGCGAGAGGAACATGCCGGCGGCGTTCATGCAGTGTAAGTGCCTCGATGCGATATCCTGGAGGGCTGGGCGTGTGTTGACCCCCCCACTGGATGCAGCGTCGCCCGTGCAGAATGGGCTGTTGTGGAACTCGAAAGCACAGTACGTGTGTGGTATATATCGTGTTTCCAACGGGCGTGTACTCAATGGTCTGGTAGCGAGCGCAACTTCCAGATTGCCACCATGGACGTGGCGACCTATTCGCTGTCCCAGAATTTCTTTTGGCAATGGCGTCTTTTTGCGCTCATGGAAACGATCAGCAAGGAATATCCGTACGTTCCTCCGACGAAGCGGACGCCGATATGGTTCGTTGAAAAATACATGGCGAGATATGCATGTCCACAGGAGGACAAACATCGACGACTCATTTCCGACGAGAAGGATCCGGACATGGACGAGACGGGGAAGACGGTGACGCCGCGTCACCTTCTCAGGCCTCACACGAGCGAGATACTTGGGATATTTGCTGCACACGCTGATTGGTTAATCACGCACAACGAGGTGAAGAGGAGACAGCTCTTTGACATTGCGTCCTGGAAGGGCTTTGCGAATCAGGTGCGGAAGGAAAGGAAAGAAGCTCTCAGGCAAGGGGTGAGGTGGGGTTGGCCCGCAGGGCAAGGAGAAGAAGAAGAGGAGTCTTCGGAGGAAGACACGCGCGAAAGCAACCGTAAGCTCGCGAGCAAATGGGCTACGGAAAATCCGGTGATTGGCAAGAGCAACAGGGCATTGACTCGTAAGATCGAACTCAGACTGGCCCGGAAAAACCGTGATAAGAAACCGAACGTTTCATCGGATTCTGAAAGTGAGGTGGACGCTCCACCTGCGGACTACGCATCCGATTTCTCGGAACCATCGGATGCAGAGGAGAATGACTCTGACCACCAGCAGGCAGAAGAGGAGGCAGTGGATCTGATACCATGGCAGTTGCAACAGCCACCTCAGTTGCCAGACGTGGATGGTCGATGGTGGTGTCCCCTGCCAGGGTGTGATTTCCAGATTGACCTACATGGGCTCACGGAGGATGAGGTCCCGGAATCTGGGTATATTATGCAAAAGCAGTGGCGGAACGCGGCATACGACCGTCAAGTCGTTAGCGGATTCGGCCGGATGGTAGGGAATCACTACTTGAAACATTTTGCAGACTATGGGGTCAAGATGGAGAGGCGACCGGATGGCAAAGCAAGTTACTTGATCTCGCTTTCGCAAGAATACTCGCTGATGAGTACTACAGTTGCGGTGTGTATTCATGAACGGCAGGCCGGAAAACCGCGGTGGACATGAACCTATCCGAGGACCAATGCCTGCACGAGGGACGTTGGGTGGCGAGTCGAGAGTTGTTCCTATTGTGCATGCGCCAGATATCCAATGACGAACGACATGTTATAAAGAAGGTATATGATTCGCACAAAGGCATCAATTAGTCTAAAAAATGTGGGCCCGACGATGGTCATACTTTGTAACTTGATACCCGATTCCATTTCTTTCGAGTCTTGGCCTTTCCTCTGTGAATCCCCCCCTCCTGGCAAGAGCGCTCGGGTCAACGGAAGTGACCGGAGGGTACGTATCCTTTGCCATCCCAGGACCGAAATCATAGACAAAAGGCCGACTCTGAGTCGCCCCAAAGAGTCTCGAGCTCTCGAGGACAATCGAATACACGGGTGATGAATCATTGCCGGGAGCATGTACGCTCCATCCTTGCGATGGCTGACGAACATCCCAAAAGGCCACAACGCTGTGCCGGGCCGTTCCAGCGGCAACGAAACTGGCGTTGCCACCACCGCAAGAGACGGCATATATAGGCTCGGGCGACCAAGGGTCTCGTAGGGAAAGGACGGGAAGGAGTGTTGGTTGGGAACACGAGACCGGATTAGGGGTTAGGAAACGTGAGCGATGGGGGACGCGAAGGTCGTATATGTGGACTGAACCGTCGTACCAACCCGAGACGATGACTTTCTCGGAATGACCGAGAGGAGAAGAGGGTGGGGCGCAGGTGATGCCATACACCGCTGAGGGGCGGTTCTTTGGAGATTGAAGAACGATCGATGGAGCGGATGAAAAACCGTCGGGAGTTATGTCGTAAAGGGAAAGAGGCGCAGGGGACGTGGTGCCGAGCACGACGTATGGCGAGGAGGACGACATGCAGAGGTGGCTTGCCCAACTCCTCATGCTCATGTTGGCAGATATGGGCGATTGGGAATCGGAGACGAGGTTGGTGAAAAGGACGGAGCCCCGCTGGGAGAGTGAGAGAAGTGTA
>JBBPKE010000401.1:0-16580 GCA_038089095.1 Tylopilus orsonianus | reverse complement strand
CTGAGTACATGCCAGCAACTGTGGCTGCAAAAGAAGCCATTTGGCTTAAGATTTTACTTTCAGAACTTGAACCCTCTCTGGTATGCTCTGGCATCAAAATCTTCATTGATAACCAATCAGCAATGTCATTGGCCAAGAATGCTGTTTTTCATGATCAGACAAAACACATTGCCATCTGACACCACTTCATCCATGAGAAGATTGCAGAAGGGGAAGTAGTACTCGAATATCTGCCGACAAATGTGCAAATTGCCAATATTTTGACAAAAGCACTGAGCTGGGAGAAGCATGTGCGGTTCATGGAAGGAATGGGCCTGATATTGTAAAAGGTGACTCGACAAGTGGGTGTGTTGAAATTTCTTATATTTCTCTTCATTTATCTCCACTATCTTGCATTCTGAGACTTACATCGAGCGCTCTTACATAATCATGCTAATGCCCTTTTTTGGTACGAACTTCACTAAGTTGCACCTCAGTCTTCATCCATATGAAACTGAGGTGAGACACTTTATATACTTGCCATACACACACATTAATTAATACCTACAAGGCCTTACTGTGTCCAGGTTAGTTTGGGAAACAATGTATAGTCTTCGTCCATACGAAACTGAGGCCTTACTGTGTCCAGTGCTCGACTTCCCAAGTTAGCCCTCACAAAAGCATCAAATGTATTGATTGAATCGCCATTGGTGACGTCAGCCACATGCTGTGCTAAGCTTGGCGAATACACTACAGATTCATCCATTCAATCGACTTCAATAGTGACGTGTCACAGCAAGATCGATCCGAGTTCAGGTCCGGAACTGGGCGCAGCCGCATTGCGTCACGCTGTCCAGTTCGATGCACCGAAATTACAGCAACTTTTCGACAGAATAGGGCTGCTGTGCGCAATGGACTGTCGTATCTTGTCAGATGAACAAATAACCGACCCATTTGCCACCGAGGCTCATCGACAAACTTGAGTGCCCTTACATTTGCCGACACGGTGTACAGACGGAATCTGTCAACTCGGACAATACGAGTAAATTGTCCCTGGGAGAGATAAATTACCATTCCACACCAAACTGCACTAGTACAACGAGTTGTGAGTAAGGGGAGGCAGATCAGATTTGAAAGTAAAGATTTTGTTCCGAAAAAATTCCAACATGTGCCAAACGAGTAGAGATGCATTTCGAGAGAACAAAGAGAGTGAGGGAGCGCAAAGATGTGAGATTTGGCAGGAAAAGGCCGCGCGAGAAAAAAGAAGTTGTGAGTATGAGTGCGAGTGCGAGGATGAGAGAGCGGAGTGAAAGAGTGAGGGCAAAAAAGTGACTAATATCACAATTGCATATCGGGTTAGACTAGAGATATGAGGGAGAAATAAAATCATAAGCATACGCAATTATTGCGAGAAAAGCGGGTCCGCCACGAGCAAAACTCACAGATGGATTCCAGAGGCTGACGTAGGCAGCACGGTGGCGTAAGACAAAAGAAGACAAACAGAGATGCCGAGGCTGTTAGAAAACCCCACGTGCTGAATTATTGGGTTCATGACCCACACTACTGCTTCGTGTACAGTGTTTGCGAGTGATCGGGGTCGGCCTAGCACTTGGCTCGCGAAGGAAAGTGCCTCCAAAACCCAGAAATTCTCCTAGTCTCAACCGTGGCGGATGTTCTTGGACACTGGCCCGAGATCCGTGTGAAGGCCACGCAGACGACACTGGCGGCATACTCTCAGACCGTGTTGTTTTGGACTCGCCAGAGCGTGTATTTAGGTTTTGTATCCTGCGCAGTTTCTCTACCACAGGCGAAGACGCACCGTTCTGATGTGTCGCGACTTCTGCGATGGTGTTTAACCCTAATGCAGAAGCCCAGCGGGCAGTATTATCCAGCCTATCCGCGCCGGAATACATCTCCTGTCCACGATTAAGCTCGTGGCCGATATCAGAACGTGTCGTAGAAGCTCCTATTGAAGGGGCAAAACGATTAGCTAGTCGCGAGTCTGCCTTCATTGGGCTTCGACCACGTTCAATAGGAGATGCGGGCGACATGGGAGCTGGGCCACCGATATCCAGAGATGTAGTCAAAGACCCGGTTGTCGGGGCGTTTAATACAGCGTGCCCAACATCGAGACATGCTGTCGCCAGTGGCAGGCGCATAGTGGTTGGCGGTCTAGATACACTCCGGCTCGTACTTCTAGTCGAAAACGAACTGGAAGTCGTGACGGAGGCACGAGAAAGGGACCTGCGCGAACGAGAGGAAGGGGCATCGGGAGTAGAACTGCGCTTGCGAGGAAGCGATCGCGATCGCTGACGCAGTGAAACGGAAGGCTGGTTGGGGTAATCTATGAACTCAAATTCGTCCCCGTGTGATACAGATGATGATTCATGCACTTGTCCCCAACCAATGTCCCAGGCCAACTCATCGACCATCGCGATGGTCCAGCGTTTCCGCACGTCACGCTCAAGGCATCCTTTTAACAGACGACCTGCCCCACGACCAATATCACGAGGCATATCATATACGCCTGCAAAGGGTACATAGGTGAACGGGGAGTAAAAACACCATGATACCATGTTACTCACCGTGCAGAATTTTCATCGTCAACCTGGGCTCGAATGGGTCAGAAAATGGGAGTCGGCCGGTGAGTAGCGCGTAAAGCAGACACCCAAGGGCCCACATGTCTTGGGCTGGGTCTGGGCCATGATGCCTGCCAGGTGTAGGTGGGGACAGAAGCTCCGGTGCAGCATACGGTAAGGAGCCTGGCTGGAATGCGTGGGCAGGGTGGACAGGAGTGGGGGCTTGGTCGCCAGTTGGGGTGGAAATGCGATGACGGCGAGGCCGATGACGCAGCATGGATATATGGTGGGCAGGCACTGAAGGCTTCGCTTGTCGTACTGTGTGGTGAATGGCGGAGCGGTGCCGATGAACGGTAGGGGCATCTTGGGCATCTAGGAACTCCTCACCGTCTAACTCGCCTGCTTTGCGAGTGAGACCAAAATCGCAAATTCGACAGACACCCATTTCGTCAACAAGGACGTTTTCAAGTTTGATGTCTCTATGGACATATCCGGCGACATCGTGCAAGTATCGTACACCTCGAACGACCTGGCGGAACATTGTACCAGCGTCGTCATGAGGTAAAGCTGGGGTGCCATCCCTTTTGAGAATGTCGTAGAGGGAGCCAGCAGGACAGAAAAGCATGACATAAAAGTCAGCATAGTGTGTATGCTCGGTGGAAAAGAGAGGGAGGATATGTTCATGGCTGAGTGAAGACCAGATCTCGGTTTCATGGGCAAGGCGTTTCCTGGCCAAGGATGGGTCTGTTTGCCTCTCAAGGTCTGATCGTCTCACGATCTTGATGGCGACGACGCCACCTGATGGTGATGAGGCGCGCCTGACAGTGGAAAAACCACCGCGGCCAATGACCGGGCCTAGGACGTATCCAGCCACCGTCTGACCCTCTTCGTCCGGCATCCGCGTGTCCTGTATTTGGGGAGAGAATGCGGCCAGAAACATGGCCGCGGGAGATATGTCGGTTTCCTGTGCCTGTGGGAACGGGTTCGGGGAAGACGAGGATGAGCGCCAGTCTTCCCGCAAAAGTCTTTGCGAGAGTCGTTGATCAAGATCCGGTCGAGAAGGGCCGGCTTCAGGAGTGTCGTAGCGATCACCAGAGGAGAAGGGGGTGTCAAAAAAAGATCCCCATGGGTTCGGGAAGCCATCCATGGGGTTCGAAGGGGGGAGGGACTGTGAGAGCGCCAAAGGGTCAGCAGGGTGTTGAGGGGCGAGGAGCATCGGGGCGCTCATGGTCAGGGTGAAAGAAGGGCAGAGGTGGGCTGGGAGTTTATATACGCCGGGCACGGAAAAGGGAGAGAGCAAGACGTGCGGGGAAAGGAGCAGGAAGCAGTCATCCCATTTATCGTGAGAACTATTTCCCTTTTCTATCCGGCGGACACGGCACGCCAAGGCAATCCAATGTCATTCCGTAATTGGAAACCGCTGTGGATCATCATCACCTGCTGTGGAGCAGAACAATAGTTCCATCCGTTCTAGGTGTCCCGCACCCACCCAACACAAATGTCGTCAACGTCACCGTGCGCGTTACCCTCTGTTCAGATGGAAGTGGGATCCGTACTGCCTCTTGGCCGGGTTCCCGTCACCCTTCGGCTGGGCCGAACAAGGAAGCAGTGCGCGCAGCCGCCGCCGCCTGCGACCGGTTGATGCACTGACTCACTCTGGAAGACTTCCAAAAGAAGACAACACCCATCGTGGCACGACATACGTATGTCCGGGTTTAGACCCGAAAAACAAACCTTGTTCCGGGCCGCCCTACAAGCGAACATAGATTATCCAGGATCTCGAACCCTTGGCCTGCAATCAAACTTTTGGCTTGCTGAACTTCTACTCTGTACATGCCTCCTAATGCCATAGAAAAACACACAAAATACACTCGCCCGTTCAACGCGCTCCGACGGGACAGTGTCGGCCTCCTATTCGCTTCCGATAGATTTCTCATTCGATAGATTTCATTTACTTGGCCACACGAAGGTCAGTACATATTCGCCTTGGCACTCCAAAAGCGTGTATCAGTCAGTCCCATCAGTAATCTGGGGTTTAGATGAGAGTTGAAACATCGACCATCGTTTCATGTTGGCCCCGAAGACACCGGCGCATCAATAGCCGTACCAGCTAGCATATTAGTCTAGACGCCAGTTGAAACGCTGGTGGGCCATGGCCTTCTACGCTCGACGTCCCACTGTAACACCACCCCAACGGATCAAAACGGCGCACTCCTACTCCCCGCGAATGACTTAAACGGTATTGTATGCGCATTTCACTCTTCTATCACCCTCGTGGCCATGTTGACAGACATGCACTGCATCGCATACGGAGAGGCAAATGCCCATCCCCTTGTGCATCAGCTTGGATTTCTTCCGATTCACATGCCCTGAACACATGCAAGCGGCTACCAAAAAAAACCCCGCCTTGTATCGCTACCCAGCTATCCGAATTCGACGGCGGCTCGAAATGCAGTAGACGTTGGAGTTCGAAGACATCCCTGCATCGTCGTTGAAGTTCGCCTTCGGCTCCATCACCAACATCAAACGGCTGAATAAAGTACGCTGTATCAACTTCAAGTCCTGACCCTGTGCTTACCGTTATTCATCCAGTGTCACGCAGATCTGCCTCTAACTTGACAGCTTGGAAATAGCCAGTTTAACAGTAATTCCTCGTCTTTTACCGCTGGGTCGAGCACAAAGTTGGAAGGATAGGAGCTTGCTTGAAAGCCAGCAATATCAAGTTTCCCTTTTAGGAATCTAATGGATAGGACATGGAACCCCTCCAGAATTGGACATGTTATTCTGTTTGACAGCCCTGGAGGAGGAGGGCGTCCGTTGGCCCGCAGGTGCTGGGAGAAGGGCATGCACAGTCGGCGCACTTCCGGAGTAACTCTTTGTTCAATCTGTAGATTACCGCTGTCTTCCGGCTATCGCGAGCTCCCGAGACGTTCACTCAGTCTCACTGTCTCGCCAAGGCCAGCTCATGCATTGTCGTTCCTTGTTAACTCTTTGCAAACGGCTATCGAGGTTTGATGTCTTTTCTCCCACTTTACGGTCTGGCTTTTGTCTCCTGAATTGACTTGTTACCTTCCTCCCCGGAAAATAGATTTTCCGCCAGATCTTACGCACAGGGAAGAGGCGTTTCATCCCTACAAATTAAGCAAACTGGACATTCGAACGTTCATGTCTGCCCATTGATTCATCGCTAAAGCTCAGCTCAAATTTCACTACCTCATCACCAGTATCGAAGGTTATCGGAACATCTAGTCCCCCCAAGCGCCCATTGTCGACTTGAACCCGAGCGCCACCCGTTCAGTGACACGTCCGAGTCACATCTAGATCGGGTTTGAACTGGGAGTCCGGATTGCATTGCCTATAGCCTCTGTGCCCTGGCAGCCTCCAAGTTATACCGCCCTCTGGTATCATCCCTCCGGCTTGAATATGAAATTTACCGACAGAAACAGGCCCGAAAATTCGCTGTAGCGGCAGACGCTGGGATGTTTGGTGGATAATTCATACAGTCCATGTGGGTATCTCTTTCTGCAAACCCAATCAGAAAGAGGGCACCCGCCGGCACGCCGTTGCCGGGAATGGGATGTTTCTAGGCCTGAATGGATGGTGTGTTACCTCTGCACCCGATCTCTAAATGTCTGTCTTACATCTGATCCTGGTCGACCAATAAACGCAGCCCCCTAAGTCGCCCGCTAGGCCTTGCTTTGGGAAAGGCGAGCCAATGCAACGTAGCTCCCTGCTCGACTCCTCGTCGACGGCTACCATTTCTAGTTTTTTGCATGTACGATCTTGCCGCAGCCTCTCCGATCGACCTTATTTCCTCTCCGCACGTAAGTTTTTCCGCCTGCGACACATGCTACCGGTAGAATGCTCTCTGCCCACCCTTACTCCCCGACGTTGGAAACGCTGACTCTTCGTTGACGGCTACCATTTCTAGTTTTTTGCACGTACGATCTTGCCGCAGCCTCTCCGATCAACCTTATTCCCATCTCCCCGCACATAGGTTTTTCCACTTGCGACGCATGCCACTGGTAGAATGTTCTCTGTCCACCCTTACTCCCGACGTTGGACACGTTCGAACGTTCGAACGTTTAATCCCGATTCACCCTAGAGGTTCCTCTTTATCTCCCCCACCCCGCTGTCAATGTCAAAGGTCATTGGAACATCAGAGTCCCGACCCAAGCTCGGGCGCTACTCATCCTGGTGCGTCCAAATCATCTCTACCGAGTTCAGGCCTCGGAAAAGCCACTCAACTTGGCCTCTCCGTTTTCTGCCATCAGCGGTCGATGACCTTTTGTTTCTCGTCTGCTCCCGGGACGCGAGCCGGGCCGTGACGCCGAAATCCGTCTGGTGCGTTCAGGAATCGGAACAACCAGAGAGCCACGTTTCGGGGTTTCTGTTCTCCATCATTCATGCCGACAGCCGTCAGCTTGCTTTGCTTTTTCTCCTTTACTCCCAAGACCCCGCCGTGAACCATGGTAACCTGTGTCCAGGAATCGCGTCGGGATACCCAGAGCCACCCCCATGTTTTGGCACCGTTGTTCCATGTTTCTTAGTTGAAAACGAGACCCGCATTTACCCCTTTTGCTTCCTGTACTATCGAGACGAGATACTGTGGCCTTGCCGTCTGACGCTGGCCATTTTGACGACCTCGACCTCGCGCCGGGTGACATGCCAGTGCGCGGTGTATTGCCAGCTGCGTTTTCTTCCCATGGCTCCGCCACCTACCTACCAAGTCGTCTGTCCTGTGACTTTGACAAGCCGGATAGCGTGACCCGATGTCCAGCGAGCTAGCCCCCCAGTTTCACCGTCACGCGATAGGATGGACGGACCAACACTGCACCTGGCTCCTGTCATTGTCCAGTGTCCACACACCCGTCGAGGTCGAGGTCGTGGTCGTGGGCATCCCCTCACCCGTCCAAACCAACAGCGTGAACGTGCTCCCCCGTGACCCCTGAGACGCGCGCCTGTCGAGGCTCTGCCGTCACGCCCCTGCCATCCAGCGCGGGCACGCGCGCCCTGTACGCTGACGTCATCGGTACGGGCTACGCTGTGCTGGCGCTCCCCCCTCCCGCGATCCGGTCCTGTCGTTGTCGCCGGGTAGCAGCACTGATTATCGAGCACCGAGCACCGAGCACCGAGCATCCAATTCAACAGACAGACATACCCACGGCTGAACGTCCGACCCGTTTGTGCGCGTGATCGTCCATGGCCTGTCCTGAACCAGCCAAGGCCATCGCCCAGCAGTCGAGCCATATGAACAAGAAGCAAGAACTCGGAGGCGGACACTGTTTGGAAGTCGGGCCGGGTGTCACGTTGAAGGGAAACGCGCAAGGATCATATGATGGCTTACATGGTCCGAGTCCTGTATAGGATGCCGTGTATATATATATATATACGGACCCACACGGCTCCCCGGCGGCGTCCCACAGTCTCCCTGCGTCGCGGGTGCCATGACAGCACGACACTGTCGAAATGATCATACCTTTGTTAGAGACGACGCAGAAAGCATATCTTAAATTCCTATGCCTATTACAAGTATCTGCCTCGTTCAAAGAAAAAAAAAAAAAAAGGATCTCGAGGGTATGAGTATTAAAACACGAGGGCCCGGTGAACCAAGAAACGAACGTGTGCTGCGTGCTCGCTTCAGAAATGGCACGTTGGATTGTCCATAACACCCGTTCATGCATCCCTCTCCCCGAGGAACAAGTCAACAGGCATCATTGTGTCCGTAATGTCCGTCACGATCGTCCACTCGGATCTGAAGAAATAAAGGTGCAGGAAAAAGCCAACGAGATGTGTCTGAAAGAACAGAAACAAATTGGTCATGCGGGATATAAAGAGAAAGAATCTATTAGCGTGCTGTTATGTGGAGTCGTGTACGCGAGCGAGGCAAGCAGTCGGTCGTCGCGAGGCGCCATGCGAGGCAAGAGAAGAAAACATAGAGTCCCATTGTCCTCTGCCAGCCCTTCCCTCACAGTAGCGAGGATGCGATGCCGAGTCCAGCGACGAGCGACAAGGCGCCCGTCAACCCCGGCACAGCCCAACTGCGCTCGCCAGCGTTCGCAACCAGGACTGCCGCAGTCTTTGTCGTTGCCCCTGTCACGTTTCGGAGTAGCTGGGTCGGCAACATGTTGGGCGACGTCGAAAGCAACCACTGGGGCGCCAACGGGGTTCCATCCCATTGATATAGCTGTAGGGTATACCCTCGCACGGCGTCTTGGTAGATGTTCCACAGCTGGTAGAGTTCGGTATCGTTGTAATTCTCGATAAAGTTGGATACGGGGGCACAAGGGTCTTGTATTTGTTGGTAGCCGTCGCCAAAGGGAGTGAGGACGATGGAACCGTTGGAGAGGAGGTTGTAGGTGCCGTGACACCAGTTCATGACACCGGTGATGCAATTGGGTTGGGTGCCTGGGAAGGGAGCATCAGTCGTCGATCCAGACCAGGAAAAAACAAAATCACCGTTCCCTGTCATCCGGTACCGTGCGATCTCATAGTAGCCATCCGAGGTACTGTGCGCGCCGCATCTCAGCTGGTGACACTCGACGTTGCGAATCGACTCACAATGAATAGGACAGGCCGGTCGTCTGTGGGTAGTTGAAGGATTCATTGGCGGGCTGTGCAAAACCCTGTTAGAGCATGTGAATGAGCCAGAAAGACATGGATGAGCGGGGGAAACGGACGGGGCCAGTGACGACGTTTTGGCTCCCAGAGGACCAAGTGCCGACGATGGAGGTCACGTTGTGGGCCGAGTCGTACACGATCTGGCCGAGCGCGGGGGTGGCAAGGAAGAGCGAAAGGAGGGAAAGGAAGATCATGGAGACGAAAGAGTCTGCCAGAGAACAAGGGAATGGCGCTTGGCTGGCACGGCGGAGAGGCGGACACTGGCGACGAGGTGATGGGGGCGAGGTCTGTATTTGTCCTTGTTTGCCTCCTTGTTGTTCAGACTGCGTCGTTGCGTTTTTGCCCAGCGACGTTTTTACTTTTTGTTTTTTTTTTTTTTTTCACAGCAACCAGCCTCCTTGGTACCGTGGAAGCGCAGTTGGAAACGTATGCCATATGTAGACTATAATTGGCGTGTACAGTACAACCATGGTTCTCATGGCGCAGACGGTCAGTCCGGCCGGCATTTTCAGTCCTTCTTCAAATCTCTACGAATCACAAAGATGCGCTCGCCATCGTCAGTCACAGACAGCTCCTGCGCACCTCGGACGCCCTCTAGTCCGTGCATGCCGCGGCCCTTGGCAAGCACAACGTATATTTCGAGCCCATCGCCAACCTGGAGAGCCCAGATTAGCATTCGGATAGGAAAAAGGCTATCAACGCCAAACCTCGATATGGCGCTCAGTTGCGCTCGTGAACGAGTCGATGACCAACGACAGGACGACTGGCAGCGGCAGGTGCGCCGGATGCGACGTGCCAGGGGCCGCTACCTGGTTCTTGAAATAGATCTGTAGCATCGTAGGCGTCAAAAATCAGGCAAGAGGACGGGTCCACATCGGCAAAGGATCGGAGATGTGGATCTGAAAGAAACGGGCTTGGCTTGCCTGGTTGTCCAAGAATGGTTGAACTAGCGACTGTGCAGCGCCTGCTGCACGGCATGTCTCACGCTCGTACGAGCCAACGGGGTCAAACGAGTAGACAGCGCCGGTCCCTAACGTTGGGGGATCAGAGAGAAACTACGAGAGCAAGCATTGCGCGAACCATCTTCCTCGATCCCACCGAGGATATTGTACACGTAATAGGGAAAGAAGCGTCGAGCATAAAGCATCGTTTGAATCAAGCGTGCAATGGCACGAAGGGGCATGTCCTTGGAGTGGGCATGGCGATACCACTACGGAGAAAAGAGGGTTGGGGCACGGTGGAGGATCGGCGGTGTGCACATACCTCCAGACGCTGCCTAACTTTTTTGACAAACATGTTTCCGTCGGCTGCAAAGCCATTCACGGCGAGGACGGCACGATCGGTCCTAGCTGAGGCGTGAGTGAACGTGAACTGCGAGGAGAAGCGGTCCGCGTACAGGCGAAAGACCTTTGGCGCATATCGCGTCTGGATGCTGTATCCCTCGCTCTGCCTCGTGTCGCCCGCAATGACAGAAAAGTCTGCACCCGCGATGGCGAGGATGGTGCCGCCGTTGTCCGAGTATGGATTGAACTCTCGTTGTGTTGGTGCCATGTCGGTGGTCTGCAGGGACAAGGTATTGGGCCGCGTCACTCGACCATCTACGCGTACACTCGTTCGGAGCTTGAATATCACACTTGTCCAAACTGGCAAGAATATACGGCCAGCCGTACGTCTGGGGCATAAGTACTACCCGCTCATCAGACCTCACCGGTGGTACTGCGCCCATAGCCAACAGTCCTCGTGAGCCTTCTGCTTAAATATAGTCTCCCGGTCGTCCATGAAGCTCCGCCGTTCAACATTTCTTCCTGTGCTGCCGGTTGATCGCCGAGAACACCTACTGCATCCAGTTCCCTGCTCTAACATCTACCTCCACGGCCTGCCACTCGTTGTTGCCTGCACCATGTTGGCACACGCAACGTTTTACAAGCCATTTCCGGAGTTTCTCCTAGCGAGGTCATGATTCTTCGTTCTCTCCGAGCGTGGCAGGGCAGCACGACACGGTTTTTGACTGGGGCGAACAGCGCACAGTCTGCTCGGGGGAATGGTCAAGTCCCCGATCGGCTAATGACAAGGTGCCGAGCTACCTTCCGCTACGGTTGATCCATATATGATAGCTAGTCGCCTCTTCGCCCGGGGTGGTGGACGCACGTTCGAGTGCCACGAGTCTGGACGACCGCGGCGGAGTTAAAAAGGCAGTGCGTCGATCGGTTCGCACGGAGGTATCTCGGATTATCTTTGTCTAGCTCGTACATTACACCATTTCACGGCATAACGATGGTCCACCCCTCTTTGCTATGCACTGTGAGATGTTATGCATCAAGGTTCATATTTTGGTGGCGGGGGCTGGGTTTGCCCTGGCCTCCTGGCATGTACTTTGAGGTATTATGCATAACCATGCTATGTATTGTGAGATAGTGCACTGTATATGACCTTGGCAGTGGCTTGATCGTCGCGCTGCACTGGCCTGGCGAGACGTGCACTCAGGGGCTCTTTGACGTGCGGGGCGAAGCCAGAAGATGTAGACATCCTCACTGTCATTCTTCCTTGGTTGAATGGAATTTCACTGATGAATGACTTGACACTTGGACAAGCCGTGGATGAGCTGTGCCCTACCTGGTTGGCAACACCGCCCCGGCTAGTCATCTAGAATGGTGGCACATGTGCAAAAAGCTTGTTTGGATCACCTGACAAACCCTAGATGGGATCATCACCCCAGTGCTTTGGTATGTGCTGTCGAATCTCTTCATCATTGCGAGTTAGATGCATGCCAAATACTTACTATTTGAAACAGACTAGTGGTCGTCCGTCCCCGATGTCGCTGCAAAGGCGCTCGGGGTCATCAACTGCCGACCGTGGAGGCGTTACGCTTGCATGTCTTGGAGCGTTCATCTTCCAACTAGCCCCTGGCACGGTCTCATGTCCCCGGTCTTCTGATTACTCGGCACCACAGCCTGTTGTGTCACCGGCAGATGGCAAGACTAGACTTGTTTCGGCATATCCCTAATCGGTTCTTGCTCAGCAATATTCTGCGCTGACCACCACTCGTTTGTTGGGCTAGTCAGGTGAAAGAATTGGCCTTTACTGATGAGAACTGTGGATAGTATCGTGTTCGCCCATCCCAAGCTTTCATGGACCCGGCCGAGTCTGCGAAACGCACCCCAGGTTGAATCTAACCCTATATTACGTATACATGAGACGTCTCATTCATATAGTGGTACGTACAACGAGTCCTTTTTGGATTAGTTCCTGCTGATCGGCTTGGGTGCGGGGATATCACACGCGAAACAGTATTGTTTCGGATCTCTGCCGTCCCCGGTGGCCTTGGGGGCAGTCCAAGTCCACCGACGAAACAGGACTGGCATAAGTCACTCATTCACTTGCAATTTCCAATTTACGAAAGGTTCATACAGAACGCCGGGTAGCGGTGTCATGTGCTGCCCCGAGCCATTCTGAGAACCGAGCAGGCAGGCTTAACGTCAGGGGGGGGGAACTGCATAAAAGGCCGGGTCGTGGACTGCTTTGCTCAAGCCCTCAACACCATGGTTTTCTTCCACTCTCAACTCTCTGCATCTTTTGTTATCCTGTTTGGATCGCTGCTAGCGACGAGCGCCGTAGCGTCACCCACGGACAAAGTGTGGGTCGACTGCGCAGGTGTTCTTGGTTGGGCGAGGGATACTGCTGTACGTTGGACTCGTGCAGGTCGCGTCGTGTCGCTGACTTCACGCTCTCGTCCTATAGTACGTCGCTGGGAACAAGGTCACCTACGCGTCAGTGCGGACAAAATAGGTCTCGAGATGTTGGTGTTGACATTTTTCTAGTGATAATCTCTGGATTGCGAACCAGTGGAACTACAATGAAGTTCCAGGAGGTGAGTCTTGCATATTCGTGCGCGGAATGGGGCGCTCATGTCCTGGATCCTCATTCAAGGCGCTGCTGGTGCCTGGAATGACGAAGGTACCTGCTACTGGGCTTAAGTTGCTCGTGCCACGGCACGTAGGCAAAGTCGATCCGTGTGGATGACATGATGAAGGACTTTTATAATTGAACGTTATGTGCTACTCTCGATGTGGTTATTCGTGTTGGTTGGTTGGTTGTATTACTTTTACGGTGTTGACGTTTTTGAGAGAATCAGAAGTATTGTTCGACCATGCCGAGTAGGGAATTCTTTGAAGCCTTGTTCAACAGTGAAGAATATACTGGTTATTCCCCGTAGTATGAATTCAACTAGATGATCGATTCAGCATGATTGGTAACTAGTTCTGTGGTTCCCCCCCTTCCCGATACATGGTAGCTAGTTACACAAATCGGTTATATTCGTGATCGTGGTGAGCGGCAATCACTGATGTTCATTAACCACTAGTGTATAACCATAATTGTACTAACACTTCAGGCTGCCGTTATTCAATCTCCTTGATCGGTATTATCGAATGTGATGTGACCTGTTCAAAGGACTAGGGATGACGTGATAGCACCCATTGCAAGAGCTGCCTATACTATCGTGACACTGGTGTTGCAAAATGCCCTAGAGATGCAAAATGCACTCTGCTGCAACATACAACGCAATTAATGGCTCGTACTCATGGATAAAACTTGTAATAGACCTTCTATCGAGCCTTATATTTTTTTTTCTGAAAAAACGGCGTTCTATCCCTGTCGGCTTCAAATCTGTGTGTTGACACCCCTGTTTCTGATGAAAAACAGCCAGGAACCAGCGAGATTAATTTCTAAAAAACACTAAAAAAATAGATATGAGTAGTATATACTCTCGCATGTCTCCGACCCATTTTTCTCCAAGGATTTCTGTGCGATGTGAGTTGCTACCATCCCTTCAACCTCGACTTTCAAAAGTGTGATAAATTTGAGCGGAGTTCTAATATAGAATGGCTGTTGGCGGATGGGAAGGCTAGTTCGTGGGACAACGGAACATTTATTCTGATACTTCTGCATGTCGGAGATTGACTTAGTACTATGTCACAGTGTGACACCCATCCCACACGCGGATGGGAAATTTTGCAACTCCCTGTCAATCACGCATCAATTTGTTGTTTCAAGTGATTTTTTTAATTGTAACTCATTTTTTTACATGGGCTTCTATAACTCTACATAGTTTTTTTATTTGTGTATGGATGACGAATGACGACGTGTTCACAAGTGGTGTGCGGATTTTGCAACACCGGTGTCACGATAGTATATCATCCTGTGATTACAATCTGATCTGTCCCTAAAGTTGGTCTCAACATCTTTATACTGTAAGTGTTGTTTAACTATGATGTCCTGGCGCCATCATGCTCTTCAATTTTCGGTGTCCGAAGGGCCGGTCCTTGACTGTACTGCCCAGCTACAAAATTTCCTGCACTACGACGATCTTGACTCGGTCCGCTGACAATTCCATTACTCCCAATGTGCGCCTTCAGTTCCAACCCACTTCTATCACTATTTTATGCTGTCTTTGTCGTCGCAATGCAGATGTACAGCTTCCTGTCACATGGCACGGAACGGAGTACTTGACAGTGGCTCAAAGGCAATCTGCTGGCACATGAACGACTTGCTAGTGGTGTCTATAGACAAGTAGCCGGGGGGAGGAAAATTCTATTGGCTGACCTATCCTCTACCTACATGATTTAATGCGCCACATTCTTTCCATACCGACCATAATTGGAGGCATTCGAATCTCCGAACGACGATCGCATGAACCTCACCACCTTCAACCTAGACTGACGCGATTCAGATCCACGGTGGTTTCTTGGACACCTACTATGTGTCAAAATTAGCGGGGCCATCGTGATTGATGCGTCGTATCACTCGGCCATTGAGTACTGCATCTACATTACAGGTATAGAAACATCCTTGTTAGCAACTATCTCATTTGAGATATTCACATCGATGTCAAAGGCCACGCCTCTCAGTAGGGATGCATTCTGTCGAAAGACCATTCATTACCACATCATAATTACGAAGCGTTTCCTTGCGGAGAGCAACTAGCTCAAACGTATGTATACACGGATCCTTGTCTTCACGCATGATTGGACTGCACTGATAAGTGTCATCAGCCCCCTTTAATTCTCATACGTCGAGATTCACTGTTCCTCGTATAGCTTGCATGCAATTCAGTTTAATCTGAGAAAGATATCACATGACTTATGATGTCAAGGTCAAACCAGTTGACTTGCATGCCATCCCGGACAAGTGTTCATGGCTTATGCCAAGGCAATTCCTTATCGTCCAATGAAAAACTATGCTGGAGTGGATGACGCGTGGAATGCCAGGGGTTTCATACATCGGTCTGTCATGAACCTTTTGTACACTTGTTTTCCTATTGATGTACGTCGAGGCCATGTCAGATCTGGCAGACATGAGGTGAATTCCATTCATATTTCGAGGGTATGTTGATGTGAAACTGACCTGCTCGTCGTTCGATATGCATGTGCGCGATCGGGTCCAAGTGTCTTTGTGGTTTAGATGTACCAGCGAGTGATGGACTACATGGAAAGGGATGGGGCCAATTGTGTCGTGGTTCATTGATGGACTGACGATCTGGCCCCCCCCTGCTGTTTTCCTTGCACCTAACACATCTCAGTTGCTGATGAATGTAACCGTGAAGCATGGAACACGAGTGCCTTACTCGCGCATTCGCCGGTATGATCTACCTGATGAGTCCCAAGACTGACACAGGTACACAATGTACGTAATGGATGCCATTTATATTCGGAACGGGGCGTGGGCAAAAGAGATAGCATGTCAATCGCAACTAAGCTTGTTTTAGCATATCCCTAATCGATCCTTGGTCAGTAAGTTCCGCACCGCCGCCATCCGTTCGCTGGGCTAGTCACTAGCTCAGAAAGAATTGGCTCTCACTAGGGAGAACTAGAGATAGTATAGTGTTCGCTCCTCCAAACCTTTCATGAGCCAGCCCAAATCTGCGGAACGTACCTTATCTTAGCCGAAATAATATTGTTTCGGATCTCTGCCGTCCCTGTATGGCCCTGCGGGTAGTCCAAGTCTACCGACGAGACAAGACTGGAAACAGGTCACTCATTCGCTTGCAATTTCCAGCTTAGGAAAAGGCTCTTGCAAAACGCCGTGTAGCGGCGTCATGTGCTGCCTCACGCCGTTCTGTGGACCGAGCAGGCACAACCTCATGCAGGGGCGACTGCTTAAAGGGCCGGGTCGTCGACCGCCTTGCTCAAGCCCTCGACACCATGGTTTTCTTTCACCCTTGTCTATCTGCGTCTTTTGCCCTCCTGTTTGGATCGCTGCTAGCGACACTGGCAAGCGCTGCAGAGGCACCCACGGGCGGTCCGTGCACAGCTGTTCCTGCATGGGAGGAGGATACTGCTGTACGTTGGACTCATGCAGGTCGCGTCGTGTTGTTGACTTCACGCTCTCGTCCTATAGTACATC
>JBBPKE010000400.1:0-20793 GCA_038089095.1 Tylopilus orsonianus | reverse complement strand
CGGTCCCTGTCCCTGTCCCTGTCCCTGTCCTTGTCCTTGTCCTTGGATAGGCCGCGGTTGAGCCTGTGCAGAAACGCCTTCATGGCGGATGTTGTTGAGTTGCAAGAAGCAAAGTGCGCTCGTTCAGTGCGCCGGGCTCATTTCCGTGCAAATCAACAACACGAAAAATTAACTCGCCCAGGAACATGTTGTCAGAGCCCCTGCCCGCACACCGCACAAAACATGTCAGGTCCCTCGTATACCCCCATTTTGACCATACATTCTTCCTAACCCAGTCCGATGACGGCCACAGCAATGGCACCGCGCTCTGGCTTGGCGCCCAGATCCTCTCCCTCTACCTAGTCCACCATCTCCGTACACCAGTACTGAAACACAGACGTCCGCGCGCCGTAGAGTTGGGAAGCGGCGTCGGCCTCACGGCGTGCGTATGTCGTCTCCACCACAGTGGCCCTGCACCAATCTCGTCCATTAGCCTCGTGTTGGGCGCGCTCGGATATGATGTGCTCGCCACCGACACTTCGCACGTGTGCAGTTCTGTACTAAGGTACAACATTGCTGCGAACCTACCGCATCTCCCGCCGACTGCTGGGTCTATCCAGGTCCGCGAACTGGATTGGAACGTCGAGCGCGACAGATGGCAGTGGGACAGTCCCACGCGCATCACCCCCACCGCCGACGCATCCAGCCATGGGGGAGCCACCCTAGAACTGGGGGGTCTGCTTAGTCCACCCTTTGACATCATTGTGTCCAGTGATACGTTGTATGATGCCTCGCTTGTCCAGCCCTTTTTCCGCACAGTGCGGGCCCTGGCTGCGTCCAGCCGTGAAATCGAGCCGCTGAGATCGCCTACCCTTCTCCTGGCCCTCGAGCGACGGGACCCGCAGCTCATTGACCAGGCACTTGCCTGTGCACCGGTACCCCTGGCCCGGGTGCCGACCAAAAAGGTTCGCAAAGCGCTGGAGCGGGCTGGAATACACTGGGACACGTTGGACTGGGAGGGCGTCGAGATCTGGAAAGGTTCGCTTTAGTTTCGTTGGCAACTGGCACTTTTGTCGTCCGACTTGTCGTGCTACCGTCTAAGCTGCCGGCAAACAAGCCCAACGCTTGGTTACTGGTCATTGTGGCTGTGCTGCTATGGCTGACGCGTCCCGGTGCTGTGCTCGTCCATTAATAAGGTCTCCTCACACCACCACCTCTCTCCTCTCACCCACACAAGCCCTCGCTCGTCCTCACAGTCCTCTCCACTCTCCTCCTGACTTATAATGGCCCCCAAGAAGCGCTGCCAGCTCCAGGCCGAGTCACCCTGCAACTCTGCGGCTCTCCGCCTCGTCGGCCAATGCCCTCACTGTCGAGCCGAATTCTGTGGTGCAGTCCGTCCCTGAAACTCACCCTCGTTGTCGCGCGACTCACTTGTTGCTTCCCTAGCACCGTCTCCCAGAACACCACAACTGCAACAAGCTCGAGGATTGCCGGCAGCAAGCCTTTGAGCGGAACAAGGCCAAACTGGAGAGCGAACGGACTGTAGCCTCCAAGATGGCAACAGCATGACCTGCATTTGGCCTCGTCTTTTCCGCGCCTCGTTTTCATTCCCCAACCCCCTCGCCTTATCAACGTGACGATGATTCTTGCATTACTATTTATCACATCCTCATTAATACATACTCATTCCCATTGATATCTTTTGTGACACCACCACCTCTTCCTCTTATCGTCACAGCAGGCTAGATGGTTTGCTGCGCGGACACGACTTCTTTACGTATGATTTGGCTTGGGTACTGGTTAATCGAGCATCTTTTTCTGACATCCTTTCGGCGTGACATTCAACGGTGAGAAGCGGCCGTTGATCGGAGACACATTTGGACAGTCAGCATGACATGGACATGGAGATCGGATAGAGTCGGATGTGTTGCGTGGAGTTTGTGTCCTAAAGACCGCTCAGGCTTGAGCAGAGCACGTTAGCACTTTGAGTTTCCTCTCCGCTTTCCATTAGCTACTTAATCCCATGTTGGACTCGGATCCTTTGTCTCCCAACTTCCGTTCTTATCCGGTGAGTCGAAACGATTTCGACCGGACTGCTCCCTCCAAATCACATGTGATGCTCAATCAAGCTACGTCGGGGTGCTGCCGACCAGCTCCCAACGATCCGACCCTCGCTACCATTCTTTTGTCTCTTCATTTTCCTTCATCGCCGTCGTGCTCAACATGACCTCCAGACTCCAACAAATCCATAATCACCTTTCCGATCAATCGATCATGTCGGGCGGTCAGTCTCCTTGATCCGTCGACTCGGCCATGAGCCCGTCCATGACTCAATCCGCCTTGCAGAACTCTGGCAAAACGTCCCCCTTGCCCCACCAGACAGGTGTGTCCTGTCCATCAGACCCTGACCACCAGCTCAACCATCACGTGGTGGAACAGCATTTTCAAGCTGACGGCCGCGTACAATGCCGATCCAGAGCCGAAGAAGATCAATCTCGGCGTAGGTGCGTACAGAGATAACGATGGGAAGGCGTGGGTACTACCCGTCGTTAAAAAGGTGCGTCACGGGCATGACGTCTAAAAATTCGCAGACCACTCATGCCCTCCGCACTCGTTGATCGATGTTCCGTGACCGTGGTTGACAGGCGACCGTAAAACTGTTGAATGATCCCCATTACAACCACGAATACCTGCCCATCACTGGGTTGCCCGAATTCACCTCGGCTGCTGCGAAACTCATCTTAGGCCCGGACTCGCCTGCTATTGCCGAGGGACGCGTTACGTCTGTGCAAACTATTTCCGGAACTGGAGCAAACCACCTTGCTGCCCTGTTCCTCAGCAGGTTTTACGATTTCAACGGCCCGAAACAGATCTATCTGAGCAATCCTACATGGAGTAAGCCAGTTGTCATTTTTATCTTGCTCGGCGGCGCTGAGGCTGGCGTAGTCATCCACCATGCACTTTTCAGAAACGTTGGCATCACGCCCCTTGAATACCCGTACTATGATCCGCGCACTATCGGACTCGACTTTCAGGGTTTCAAAACGACCCTGGAGAGTGCGCCACCGCGTTCGGTGATATTGTTGCACGCATGCGCACATAACCCCACTGGAGTGGATCCGACCAAGGAAGAATGGAAAGAATTGGCCGAGGTGATTCTCGCAAAGCATCATTATGCATTCTTCGACTGCGCGTATCAAGGATTTGCGAGCGGGGACCTAGATAACGATGCGTGGGCCGTGAGGTACTTTGTCGAACGCAAGGTGCCGATGCTCGTTTGCCAGGTATGAGACACTATTACACCCGCGGGCGCCTGGTTTACGTAGGCAATTTATCAGAGCTTCGCAAAGAATGCTGGACTGTATAGCGAGCGGATCGGGGCATTGCACATCATTTCTGCGAACCCGGATGCAGCAAGCTGTGTGAAAAGTCAACTGTCGGTGTTGCAGCGGAGCGAAATCAGCAATCCTCCGCAGCACGGAGCGCGGCTGGTGAGTGGCTCGCTCATGGCGGGGACTCGGAGGATGACGACATATGGGTGCAGATGGCGCTGATCCTGAATGATGCGGGGCTGTTTGAGGACTGGAAGAGGGACATCAAGACGATGGCGTACCGGATTGTCTCCACGAGATCTGAGCTGTACCGGCTGCTGACGGAGGAGCTCAAGACACCGGGCAAGTGGGAGCACATTACGAGACAGATTGGGATGTTCAGGTGCGTCTGGCGGATGACGTATTATGGGTTGCATGTGACTATGGGCTGAGCGAGCGTGGTGTAGCTTTACGGGGATGAGTGCGGAGCAGTCGCAGGCGATGATTGACAAGGCGCATGTGTACATGACGACGAACGGGCGCATTTCGATGGCGGGGCTGAACACGAGCAACATCCGCCACTTTGCGGAATGCATGGACAAGGCCGTCCGGGGTACACTGTGATGATCGGGTGGCTGTGTAAATAGACATGTGATGTGACTGTGACCGTGTGGAATGTCCTGGAAATGTACAAATTAGGATTGTGTATGATGACGTCGTCAGGGCGTGCCTGCGGACGATGACATCACACGCCGAATCTGGCCAGGCCGCACCGGAACGCGCCGCCATGTCCGCCGCGTCCGTGTCTCGTTCGGGACGCCCGCTGTGACCGATCGCTGCTCGCCGTCGCCGACTCGCCCGACGCTCCGCCCGCCGTCCGCCCGCCGCCCCGTGATGCTTTGCCCGCCCCCTGCGCCCGACGTCTGATCCTGCTGCTGCCTTGCGTCACCCCCACCTCCCTGATTCCCCATCCTCGTGCTCCCCATACTTCTCCCCCCGCCCTGCTCCTCCCCGAGGCCTTAAAACCGGCCTCCTCCAGAGTCTGTCCCCGTCTTTTTTCTGTCTCCCTTATCTTACGCCCATGGGTAATGTAGTGTCGCTAGTCCAGATCCACCATTCAGCCCCCGCTCCGGGCGACCCTCCCAGCCCCCCCGCCTCCCCGAGGCTCACCGCCGCTCCTTCCCACATAAACCTAATTGCTCCCCAGGCGCTGTGCGCCTTTGCACCCTCCCCCCATCCTTCCCCCTCCCCCCGCGACAATCCGCTCGAGTCCCCGCCTTCTTCCCCGCCACTCCCTTTTTACACTGCACCCTCTACCCCCCTGACGTCTCCCCAGCAAGAAGATCCCCTCCTGGACGCCCACTTGGTGTCTATAGAACAGGTCGCCGCTTTGGTCGCACCTCCGTCTCCTCCGCCCATCAACCCTCGTCTGCAAGCCCCCCTGCCCTCTCCGCCCCCCCAGTCCCCCTCCTGCGATATCGAGACGATACCGCCTGCAGATGCGCTTGTCGCTCCCGACCTGCCGTTAGACTTTACAATAGACGACGAAGGTCTGAGCACCCTTGAAAAAATATACCTTTTTTCTCGCAGTAGATCTGCACACCACCGGTACGCACGATGGCAGCGTCCACTCGATTTGACAAGTCACATCGGTATCACAGCGTCTTTATTTCGCATGCCCTCCCCTCTTTCCTCAGCAATGTGACGCCCCTTGAGGCAGCCGAATATGTCCTCCCCCTTCTTCCCAGCTTGGCGATGGACGAAGGTACATACACCCTCCATTTCTGGATACGCCTCTGACACCTCATTTAGATGAAACCGTAAAGGAGGCACTCGCCTCCGAGCTCGTCGAGATACTGTGGTGGTTTCTGACGGTATCTCGGCATGTTTGCGTTATCTACTCGCCCGGCTAATGTCCGACCCAGCACTGTCTCCTTGTGGAGGAATCCTCAGATCCCGGGGCTATCCCTGCCTCACAACAGCGGGACGACGACGACATAACGTTGATATCCGTGCAAGCATTCACTCCTATTCTTGGAACGCTTCTCCTCAGTCCCAACGGCATGGTCAGTGGCCCTGCTAGATGTACTGTCGTTGATCTGCTCTCCCGCATTCGAAAAGCAGACGACGCAGAAGAGTCTAGCTCCACAGATGCCTGTCCTTCAAAGAGCCACTACGGACCATTGGGCCGAGTACAAAGACAACTGTTTGAAGATGAGCTCGTATATCAGCTCATTATCGGCATCGGGCGCCTAGATGCGTCAACCGAGGACGAGGATGTTGGAGAAGTATGGTATGATGCGGCCGCCCGCACACCTGCTGGGGAATTCCCAGAAGCTCGTCATTGTACATCAAATTTATTTGCAGGTGACCAAGTCTCAGTAAATTCATATTTTCCCTTTCCTGGCTCGCATGAATCACCCCCACCGTCCGTTGCAACGACTCCCGGAGTTTTTTTGACGCCATCGCTCAGCATCCCCTCGTTCCAACTTACCCCTGAGCCTTCGCGTGGAGACTCCTTGTCCATGGCCGGCATGACGTTCCGGCCCGAGGCGACATGCGTTGGAATGCTACCTGCTACGGAGTTATGCACGGATGCCGAAGTTCATTTCCCGAACGGAACACCCCAATCAGACCACCGATCCGTACGGCAAGAAGGTGAACATGCAGATGAAGATCTTGACCCTGGGGAGCAAGCAGCTGTGGGTCGGTTAACTAGTATGAGTTTGATAGCTGCTGTAGCAGCGGGTGGTATGTTGAATGCCACATACCTTGTTCACTCATCGAACGCTATCCCTCGGTTAGGTTCCCTTCGGTTAGATGCCCAACGTGCCTTTGTTCGAGAAGTAGAGCGAGCCGGTAGGGATTCAGTTCACTGGGTGAGACGAGAAGCTTCTTTCGCCCTCGGCGCCCTCGCCAAAGTAATACCAGATGAATTGGTGGTGTCATCACTCGTGCGTGTGGCTTACTTCCTGGGTTTAGTTAATGTATTCATGGTTCTTCAGCTTCCGTTGTTCGAAGTGCTGCGCAAAGATACGATCTGGCACGTTCGCCATTCTTCCCTGTTCGCACTGCCGGCTGTCCTTTCCCGCCTCACTCCTGCTATGCGGCGTTCTGTTGCTCTCTCGACTGTTGTACCACTGTCACGGGACGAGTCTCCCGTCGTTCGTTCCGGTCTGCTCGAAGCCCTTGGTGAAGTACTATATTCATTCCATGCAGACGAACATGGCCCGCCGGACGAGCTCCTTCTGTTATTTCTCGGGCGTCGGGAGGACAAGCCAATTCCTCGGACCATCGCTTTTGGTATCCATGTTCCACATTCCTTTGGTAAGGCACATTGAGGTCCTGCGTCGTGTGTCAAACTTCTGACGATTCAGGGCAGCTCCGTCTAAATTAGATTTATTTTACGACGATCCCGTTCGCCCCTTGGCATGTGCATTCAACTATCCTGCCGTCGCGCTCACATTGGGTCGAGCCCGATGGGGAGAGCTGCGCTCTTTGTACTATACCTTATCTCAGAATAGGTCAACCAAGGTTCGGAAGACTTTGGCAGCGAGTCTGGGCGAGCTGGCAATGGTCGTTGGTCCAGAGAACGCTCGTCGCGATCTCGTCGATGTCTGGTGGGACGCCATGCGATGCACGGAGGATGGTGATATACGGTTGAAGGCCATTGAAGCACTTCCTCTCCTTGTTAGCGCGCTAGGGGAAGGGGATGCGAGGGGTATTATCTTTTCTGGCTTGGTTAAACTATGGGAGGAAGGGTGGTTAGGCAATTGGAAGGCCAGGGAGGGCATCGTCAAAATCATCCCTGACCTCGCGGGCGCACCGGTTTACCCAGAATGTATTCATCGAATCCTCAAATGGGGTCTAGAAGATGATTTTGGGACCGTGCGAGAGGTCTCAATATCAGTGGTGAGCAGACTTAATCAGTCACACTTTCATTACCTCAGGGCTATTCAGGTCACATATATGCGACGAGAAGATGGTCCCTGGAGAACTATTCTGGAGCGACTGCGGCACGATATCCTGCAACTGGCTTATGCTGCTTCATTTCGCAAACGCATGACGTACGTAATGCGATGGCTGGATTCGACGAGACTGAACATGATATGTTCCCAGATACCTTGCCTGCCAACAGGCACAGGTCTCGTCTTCTCAAAATAATAGTTACTCGGCAGACCAAAGTGACTGGCAAGCTCTCGAGCAACTCGCCGCTGATAACATCGTTGGTGTTCGAATAGGTGTCGCTCGTCTTGCTGGCTGTCTTCTTGGTTCGTATAAATCACGAAAGAGTTTAAGGTGTCCTCACCTGGACGACTTAGATCAATTTGCACGGAGCGCTGTTCGTGTTCCACAGCCAGTAGTTGCTCTGGTGGAACGCTTGCGTATGGATTCGTCTGCAGAGGTGAAAGCATACGTACCGTCGCCTGTGGACCCGCCATCCTACTCGGATCGCTCTGGACCATTCGAAACGTTCTCTCGTCCGCCACCTGTGACACGTCGAACCCTCACGGCCTCGGCTGGAAGAGATCCACAGTGATCTGCAGCAAAACGATCTGGGTAATGCACTCTATGTTCATCACGGGTATATATTATTGCAAGAACACAGCGTCCCCGTCATAATACTTAGGCCCATCTTACTGATGTGATTTTATTGTATTCTGTCGCCTTGTTTACATACCTAGCATACTTGCAAATTTCGGGTCCCACTTATAAACGCCTATCAGATGATCAAGTACCGGCGACTAGACATTGCGCCTTTGTTCTCATCCCACACAGCCTCATTGAGTGGACTGCGTATCGCCCATCACGTTCTGCGACCTACAATTATAGTCAAGGTGGAGAGCTGGCTCTTCGCACTACCCCCACGTTTCACCGCACACCGCCCCGCGCGCGTTCGAGTCGTTCCTTCAGCCTCGAGATTCCACATGCTGGTATGGCGAGAATGAGAAACGTAAATATTTTTCTTGTCGCCCGATATATTGTCTTTGGTATGTTTTTCTACTCGGGGTTGTTGCTCCACGCTGAACGGCGTCTGCCAGCACTGTTCACCATATGTAATGCTATCACCTGCAGCATCGCCGTTTGGAACTACAGCCTTGTTGATGATACCCAGCCGGGTGAGCCGACGATGCTGCCTCTCTTATTGCACTGCCCGTCTGACAAGCTCTTCGACCTCAGCACAAGTTGATGTCTATCTCATTTTCCTTGGTGCATTTTCGCTTCTCTCAATTATCACCCTGTGCGTTCCACCCCCGGCGGGAGTCCCACTCAGGGATTGACTAAATGAGCGCTAGAATTTTCATTGAACTGTTATGCGATGATACCTGGACAACCCGCGTGTCATTTGAGTGTGTATGGGTAACACTCTTCTGGATCATGGAACTTGGTTTGTCTTCCTTTATGCCTTCCGCTCGTGTGTTTACGGTCCTCGATAGCTGGTGGTGCCGCATTGGTTGCGACCGAGTCTGACGTTTCATGTTTGGGCGAGGGTCTGTGACCATTTCAGAACCAGTCCTGTCCCTGACCCATCACTTAGCTACTGCACTGTGTATTTCGGCACGGGTGCTCCTGGTATTTACCTGGATGTGCGCCGTCGTTCGTCAGTCGTACCATACATCCGGTGCTGGTGTCTTGCTGACACGAATCATAGTGCTCGCTTACCTCTTGGCGCTGGTGTTCCTCGTCGCATCCCAACACTACGAGGGCCTCAGGATCTGGATGTCTGACGTTCGTGGCCTTTGTGCAGCAGACATACGACAATGCCAGAGTGCCATGAATTCGCCATTGACGGCTCGATTCAAAAAACGTCCGAGCGTAGAAATTTACACACCACGCCCCGTGCGTGTCAAACCGGTACCAACCCTCCACCTCATGGGTCTTCGCTCGGAGTACGAGATTGAACCGTTTCACCCTGTGTTTGTGGCATCAGAGCAGATGGACATGCGTCGCTCTACGGATCTTCCCGAGGCTATCCCACTCCCACCTACAGCAGCCGCTCCACCGTCGTTCATGAAACCTGTCCCTCCACTGCCACAAGACAGGCGAAATGTGGTGTCGTTGTCGCTCAGCCACATTGACTCTTCGCGCGAACTCAATTCGTCGATTACCTATGCCAACCCTGGTACCCTCCCAGCACCCCAGCCGGGCCAGAGGGCTTCCTTGCCATCGTCTCCATCACCCCTGGGCGACTGGCCTCGCCGGGATATCATGCAGCAGCCTGTCAAACCCAAGCCGAGACCACCGCCAAGCGCGTTCGAATTCCCGAAAAATCAGATAGCGACTACTATGACCGAGCGGCCATCCGTGGATGCTGGTGTACCGCCTCGGCCGAGGCGACCGTCGGGTCCCAGGTCGAGAGCACCTTCTTCGGAGAGTGTGCACCGACCTGCGCCGTTGGATTTGACCGGGATCAGTAATTATGAGAGGGGCGGCCGGGACGATGCTGTGTAGTGTGAGATAACTGAGCATAATTTTTTGATCGAGATTAGGGGGTCCTGCTGTGACATCTTGTGCAGTCTGATTTTAGAACGACTGGTTAGCAAGTGTTTGGGAGGGCGGCCACGATCAGTTGTGCAGAGAGCGGGTACTACTGTTGTACTGAGAATATGACTTTTTTTGACCTTTCGGTTGCTTTGATCTGGTTACCACTTAGACAACTAGGACAAAGTTGCCCGCTTTACGAACTGCCACGTCGAGATGGAGAATCCACATGCGGAGCGTCAGGCGGTACTGCTCGAGCGCATACTAAAGAACGCTGTAAGTTTTTCTTCTTTTTCTTTTCTGCTTTCATCTGACGCTTGTCCAGTCGGCATGTACAGAGATGATTCTCGAACTGAACCATTGTATCGAGGTATGTCCTGCATCACGCTTGGGCAGTGTGATCTGATCTGATCTGATCTTCAACGTTCACGTTCATCCTATGCTCGCCTCGTTTGATTGGGTGAGATGATCAGGAGATACTTCAAGCCAATGCATCTGTCAAGGTCGCGGCTGATTTGGCCACCAAGTACCGCAAGAACGTGCAGTACAACTTGGAGGCGACCAAGCAGGAGTCCAAGTCCTGACTGTCGACTCAGACTGGTGGTGGGCCGTGCGGGCAAATCGGTCATGATGGGGATAGGATGGCATTCTACCCTGGTTCCCTTGTCTGAGCCAGCCGCGCAACTGCCGGGTCCCACTGAAGGGACTATTTTTGTGTATCCGTGCCCTGTCGGCGTTGGCGCGATGCCGTAGATGTCTTCCTCTCAGTGGGGTTCCAGTGTTATTGAAAGACGACATGTGCCTATTCTTCATACAGCCGTCGAATATATTATCGTCACCTCACCCGGCGGCAGTCTGGAGCAAAGCGGTGAAAGCTTCGTTGAGAGGGGCTTTCCCTTTCTAGACAATGTTGCTTGAGCCGCCTTTATTGTTCTAGTCTCTATTGTTCTTCTCCTACGACCCGTTCACGCGCCCACAGCTGTGTAAGGACAATGCGAATACTTATTGACCATCCTTGCCGTGTTCGGGCCCTCCGTCTCTGGTGGACCGACTAAATCTACTACTCACTCAAGGCTGGCCGTCTAATTATCTTTGGTTTTCTCCAAGCCTTCTCAAGTCTGGTCGATTTCCGGTCCTTTATCGCTCTGTCTTGTTCGCGCGGAGGGTCACTCTTTCACGATCGCCAAGTCTGCCACGTTCCCGAGTGCCGCTAGACGCGATGCACAATGCCTTTCTCGTCATCCGCACCGTCTTTTTTGGTGAGCAAATTGTATGGAACGTGCTCCTTGGGCCCGAGATTGATGTCTATGAAGCACTCCTCACGTATTTCCACGTTCTCATCCTCATATTTGCGTCGTGGAATATCACCGCGGCAAAGTCTTCCGGAATGTCGGGTGAGGTGGTTTGTTGTTCGCGATGAATCGACGCTCACTCACACCTCTAGCGCCCGGCGCGTCGATACTTCACCTCATCATTTCTGTCCTGATTTTTATGCTCGTGCCCATGTCCGTGGTTGTCTTTTGATTGTTCTGCGAGGAGCATTAACCGGTCTTTGGCTAGAGCGTACCTCGCTGAACTGATCTGTGTGAAGGCGAGACCCGCACAAGTCAGACTCGAATGTGCCTGGACAGTTTTGATGAGCATTTTCCAGCTGGGTAAGGCTTTTCTCCAGATTTGGTCCACTCTTGCTGATGTCGTATCATAGCTGCCAGCATTGACGTGACGGTAAATGGGCCGCCGATGTACTGTCAGACGCACTGTAAGTGGCATCAGTATCATTTGGATGTGAACTGCCACTCAAGCAATGTTGATGCCAGCACAATGGGCGATGTGTGCATCGTCTTCCTTGTTAGTTCACATCAGCTGGCTGGCTACGCTCATCAGTACGTGTGTTCACGCAAACCCGACTCGAATGTGCTGATAGATCTACCTAGTCCTCTCATATTGTCTCACGATCTGCGTCACTTCCGCCACTCACGCCATGTTCCTTCCCGATATTTGGATCACGCCCGTACCTCATGTTTCGTGGTTTCGGCCGGATCCTGGGGCGCAGCCTCCCGCGACCAGATCACATAAACCTGCCGACAAGCGAGCAAAGGTGTTATCCACAGGGTCCTCTTGGAGCGAGTCATCCTGTGCTGTCTCAAAGTATATTGCTGAGCGGTGGGAGAAGCTGTCTCGTATTGAACGTCAACCAGTAGAATCCGGCCCTATTACGTTCACCAGGGGCCACCAATCTTCCGATTCCAGTCGACCTGTGTGGGCTCGCCAGCGGGGAACGCGACGTGGGATCGATAACCCCTTTGCGACGCCACCGCTTCCCAAACGTAAGGAACCACCCGTGACACCCCTTCCGAAAACCCCGAGACCGATCGTGACGTCAAGGAATTTACGTTCCATGGGGGTGAGGGAACAGTTGGAGGGGATGAAGGATTTGTTTTCGACCCTGGCACCGCGATCACCCACCGAATTTCTGCAGAGGTTTGCCGATCCGGACCTTCCCATCCCGCGTCCTAGTCGGTCTGAGTGGGTACGCGCGGACGCGCTCGTGGGGAGCAATACCCGCAAAGCACCAACACCTTTGCCATAATTTTTCTGTTCAACCTAGCAGACTGGGTTCTTTCAAGGGTATCATAGGATTCTTGAGGTACATTGTTCTCGTAGCCTACCAGAAGGTTTGTAGCACCTCTGAATATGTATCGCTAGTCACTTGTTTTAATGCGATGGGATGTAGAATGCAATATATCACAGCACTGGTCAATTTGGAACGAAAGGAGATAAATCCGGTAGTAAAACACAGTCAAGGTGCGACCGTCAGATGTCCATTAGGATATTTGGGGTTATCATTTTCCCCAGGCTCATAACTCGGCGCCTTCAGAGCCTCCTGTCTCCAACCATACTACGCGAGCGCGCAATTTGCGATTCTCCTCGCGAGCCTTCGCGAGTGCTGCACTGCTACCTTCCAGCTGCCTCTTGGTTTGTTCGAGCTCTTCAGAGACTTCCTCCTCGACTTCACCTGCCCCAACGGCGATGCCTTGTTTGGGGGTGGCGTTAGCCTCGAAATGGTCGAGGAAACAGACATCTCACCTCCGACAAGCTTGACAAGCCGCCATAGACGGAGGATGACGAGTAACTCGACGAGCTCCCGCTCCTTTCCTTTTAACACGAACTCGAGGACAAAGGTAATGATGATAATAGTGGCATCAAATAGATGAAGTGGTGCATACGGAACACCAGAGAATGGCAGATAGAATTTAACCCCGAAAGCGTAGAGTGCAAAAGGTATTTCAAGCAAAAAGAACGTGGTGATACCAAGAGACACGTTGGCTAGGATTTCTAGCCAAGCTGGCTCCTCTGGTGGTCCCCCAGGGACACATTGGTCGACGAGGAAACCATATGCAATTTCTGCAATAACACAGCATGCATCAATAGCAATCTTGGAGTAAAGAATGTGTTGGTTCAGGGGGCGTGAAGCGAAGACGTATGTGTAAGCGCACCAGTGCCAGGACGAATGTATGTAAACCCCGGGATTCGAGCAACCGCGCGACATTCTCGCGCCAGGTGCCGCCTTCTGTGGCCCTGGTATTGTCATGGGAGATTGGGAGCAACGGGTGTCGCTCAGCTGCGTCCTGGCCGGACATGATGGTTCCTGGTCAAGCTGGACCAGAATGGGGCGTACTGGAATGTGCTGTAGTCACGATCACGTGGTCGGAGGGTTATTCGGCTGGCGGCACTGTGCTACTGCTAGCCACATCTGGACCATGGCATCGTGTGTTCTGCGTACCGGCCTCAGACCATCCCTTGCACGTCCGCTCACCTTTCTGCGGTTTTCCTCCACGGTCTCGAAGCAAAGCGTCGCGCATTGGATGAGCGCGCCGCGTTCCGTCAATGTAGCTGCCGTTCCAAGACGCAGTCTGCTGGCTGCGGCTGCTGCGGCTGGTGCTGCTTTTGGAATCATGTCCCCGCCCGCGCTGCACTGTGATGGCGAGTGTAGTGTATGCATGATCCTCTCCCCCCCATCCTAATAGCGTCCCCCTTTAAGACGCATCAGCAGCCCAAGCCGAACCCTCTCTTCCCCCTCCTCCAAAGTCGTCCGTGAACATGTACGAACTGACGTTTGGTACTGTTTGCGGCGTCTGTGCAGGCGTATTCATCAAGAAGAGTGCACGCATGGTCGGGTTCTTCCTTGGCGGCTTGTTTGTCGTTCTCCAGGTTGGCCAGCGCCCTTGCCTTTTGTTACACTAACTGAGCGGTGTGTACCCCAGTATCTTGGTTCCGTGTCTCTTGTCAAGGTAGACTGGGCGCGCATGGCATCTCGATTCGAAAACTTGTTCTATACGACAGACGTGCTCGGAAACAGGAAACCACCAACCATTCAATCAATATGGAAATGGGTCGTGGACTTCTTGACGGCCGATTTCCAGCCGAGAGCGTCGTTTGTGGTGGGATTGGCACTTGGACTGAGGGTTGGTTGAAGGAATGACTTGTTATTCAACGTGCGTTTTGTGAAGTGGTATGCCTTGTCGATCTGGCTACTCTTTTGCACATACGCTATGGGCTACGGACGCTGCTAGTGCCATGGGCAGAATTGTTCCGAGGCAGAGTCTTCTAGCGAAATGGCATAACGACAGTTGGATAGCAGAACTCGGCCGAATTATAGCAAGTGATCAAAGGTGATCTTCGAGGTTTTATGGACACGGAAAAATGCAGATTACTGTGATAACATGACACCCTCGGATGATAGTGAGGCACGAATATCCCGCCTGGTCTTGCAGCTCCGCCTCTTACGTTCGAGTGCGTCGAAAGCGCTTGTCAGTTCCTCATTAGTGATGGCCTCTGGATTAGCGAGGTAATCCTGACTGCAATGAGAGGTGGGAAGCACTTTAATGGAGGTAGGACGGTAAGTCTTTGTATCCCCCGCTTCTATTAGCACCTGCAGGCTCAGGTTATAGCTCTTCTCTCCTAGATGCGAGATATGTCCATACGGCATTGCGCGTAGCTTGGGGGTCCTTGGGCATTCAGGGATGTCGTAAGCCAAGCCGTGGCCAACGGTAGAACACTGAGCGAGCGGGTGGGCGAGCGAACTGAACCAAGCTCTGTAGGGGTGACTACGCGATACGGGTACAAGGGCAACTCTGCTATATCCACGATGAGCGACAGAAACATATGGCGTGGGACACATGACTGTACGCCAGTGGGGGCGTATGTATGCCTTACAGATGTGTTTCAAATATTGTGCCCTTCGATCTGTCCATTTCGGGCCGCGATAGCTTGCGTTCTTAGTGTTGTCAATTAGAGCCTCTCGAGCAGCTTATAGTGGTCTGTGAGGATCTTTGCGGGTATTCTACAGAGGAAGGGCTATGGCAGGATATGGCAGAATGTCGGCAACAAGAGTCATCAGGCAATTTCGCTCTGATAAACCTGTGGCTGTGCTTCCTCCCAGATAAGGAAGGAAGAAAAATTGTATGGCCGAGTCCGCTCATCGAGCACAGGACCAACGTCATGGGTCGAAGGGCAAAGCACAAGCAGGGTCCACCGGTACCCCTACCAGATCCTGAATCCCAACCTTCTCTCAAAAAACTCGGAAAGCGCAAAGCAGGTGTCGCAGTCGACGACGAGCTCGAACACATCGCTCCCAAGGCTTCAAAGCGCGCCAAGGAGACCAAAAAGCCTGTGTCACAGCTGGACGGGTCGTCTGATACGTCGCGAGCGACATCCCCCGAAACCAATATATTAGCGTCGAAATCAAACCAACTATGGTCTTCATCGGACGAGGATTCGGGAGAAGAAGACCAGCATGTGACGATGGGGAATATGGAGCAGCTTTCGCGTGCGTTGGATGCTGAAGCTGCGCGCCAGGCCGAGCTCGATATAGAAGAGATGCAGAATGCTGCTTTGGCAGAAGACGAGGACGGGGACATAGGAATGGAAGATGAGAGCGAAGAAAAAGGGGAACCGTTCCACCTGCCAACCGTCGAGGAGAGAGAAGAAGAAAAGAAAGGCATATCTGATGTGCACGTCGTACAACGTCGAATGCGGCATTGCGTCAGAGTACTGCGTAACTTCAAGAAACTCGCGGAGAAGGATAGGTTTGTTATCTGAGCCGTCACAGTGTGAAATGCCGACTATCTTCATAGATCACGATCAGACTACGTGGAGCAACTGCTTTCGGACATTGCGGATTATTATGGATACAACGCTTTCCTGGCCGAGAAACTGTTCCGGCTCTTCCCAGTGGCAGAGGTATGCTAACTGTATTTTCGTGCCTGTAGCATCATCTAAGTCAAATAGGCCATCGAATTTTTTGAAGCGAACGAGGTTCCGCGACCAGTGACGATCCGCACGAATACCCTCAAAACGCGGAGACGAGATTTAGCTCAGGTGCTGATTAACCGAGGTGTGAACCTAGAGCCCATCGGTAAATGGACAAACGTTGGACTGCAAGTGTTCGAGAGTTCCGTGCCGATTGGTAGGGTGGCGCAGTGCTTCGTTTACTTGCTTCCTCACCTGAGCATCCCCAGGTGCAACTCCCGAGTATCTCGCCGGACATTACATGCTTCAAGCAGCGTCCTCCTTTCTTCCTGTCATTGCCCTCGCTCCACAACCCAATGAGCGGGTTCTTGATATGGCTTCCGCACCTGGGGGCAAAACGACACATATCGCCGCCCTCCTTCAAAATACGGGCCACGTTTTCGCAAACGATACAAACAAAGCTCGCACAAAAAGCCTTGCTGCAAACATCCATCGCATGGGCTGCAAGAACGTGACGGTTTGCTCATACGATGGACGGGAATTTCCCAAAGTCATCGGCGGGTTCGACCGGATTCTCCTGGATGCGCCATGCAGCGGTACAGGGGTCATTAGCAAAGATTCGAGCGTCAAGATTAACAAGGTGATGTATGGTATTTGGTGTCAGAATCGTCAGCTAAATTGCATTTCAGTCTGAGCGCGACTTCCAACTCTTGGCCCATCTACAAAAGCAGCTGATCTTGTGTGCGATTGACAGTGTCTCTCCTGAATCCAACTCTGGCGGTTACCTAGTCTACTCGACTTGTTCTGTCACAGTAGATGAGAACGAATCCGTTGTGGACTACGCGCTACGAAAGCGTCCCAACGCGAAGCTCGTGGACACAGGTCTGGAGTTTGGGCGCGAGGGTTTCACGAAGTATCGCGGGAAGATTTTTAACCCATCATTGCGCTTGACACGACGCTTCTACCCCCATGTGCACAACATGGATGGCTTCTTTGTTGCCAAGTTCAAAGTAGAGAAGCGCCGGAAGGTCCAGGCAGGAACCAAGGTCGTAGGTGAATCCAGTGCTGAGTTGCCCGCCACGGAAGATATTGCCTTCGACTCTGAAGAAGACAAACCATTCCTAAAAGGTTCGCAGGTCATTTTGGTTGGATTGCACGTTTACTCATGCACCTTCTCTTCCGTCTTTATCTTACTCTCAGAGGGAAAACGAAGACAGATGAAGGCAAAGGGTCTTCGGGTGCCTCCGCGCCACAAGGTCGAGCAGAGCACAGGGACAAAGACATCGTCATGAAGTGTCTGTTTACCCTGTGCCCAAGAACCTCGTTTTGAATCCACCCTCCCTTGCTAGTATAAGTCGTTATTAATGACAACGGCGAACAGGTGTACGATGAGCCTTTGAGATTTGAAACCAATTCGTCCACTGTTATGTATACTGCATACTCTGGTAAATGGAAACCTTGCGAGGGCCATACACTGTCTCAGACCCACACCGAAATGCGAGGTATGTGAAGTCGGCTCGGGAATATTAGCCGAACATTGGCGCCCCCCCGGCTAATGCGCACGTTCGCGAAGGACACAACGTACTTGTCCACCGAAGACTCACACGATTGACGGCCGTGGGCAATTTCGAAGATGCAAACTCGGAAGACTGGGTCAGGAGCTTAGCAAGTAAATGGCACTTAACTTACGACCGGAGATGCGGTGGGCCAAGAGACCAAGGCTCCGGAAGGACCAATCACTGCGTGTTTCAAGAGAAGACCCGGTGGATATTGATTACCATATCAGGAACATTCTGGTCTGTACGCCAGCTCACGAAGAGTAATCGTCAATTTCGGTGCCCCCCCCCCCCCTCCCTCCTAGAGAGATCCTACGTAGTGGGGGATCTGTGCTGGAGTCACGTAGAGGTAGCGAGGTGAGCAAGACAGGGAACGCTGTTGGCATCCAGTGTGCAGCCTCCTCTTTGAATCACGGCTGCAATAAATATTAATATACTGGCGCAACGAAATGGTCAGACTCGGATGTGATGTTACGTTACCAATCATTTTCAGATAACCATGACTACATATATATCAATGAGGGCTATCATAGGACCTAAGGACCTGTCAGCTGAAATGCCTGCTGCCTTGGAGTCACGTCGCCATAGTGTACCGTTAGTCTATACGCGTCGATCATGGAATTACAGGCCTTCCGATGCTTGCCACGGGCGTATCCGCCATGGACGGAGTGAATATAGACAACGTCAATCAATCCCTTGACGTTGCTCATGGAGCTGGTGCTATTACGGCTGTCAGGTGGAAAGCCCTGTCCCCGGCCGAGGAGTAACATACGAGCTGGGCTGAGTACTTCGTCCGTTGTCATGTGTGCATCTGCAGACGGTCGCACGGGTTTGGATGCCTCCAATCGAGCGGAGGATAATAATATCCAGAGAAGTGGAGGACTGGATGGCTCAAAGTACAATAGAGTGCGTTGGGCCGAGACGCAAAGGGCAGATTAACACAAGGCGGCAGCGTTTCCAGAGAACGCTGACCGTTCCGCGGTGCCGTATCGATCATGAGTTTAAACGATTCGGACGTTGACTGAGCTCAAGAAGGGCGCAACCTGCTGGTCGATGAAACAGTGGACATTGCGTCAGACGGTGATAAGATGACCACCGTGAGAAACTGGTATCTTGGCGTTGACGGCGTCACACGTGTTCGCGAAGCAGCTGTCGTTCCGCCGACAAGACGTGCCCTGCTGAGACAGGCCCTATCTTGAAAACGTCGGAGCGGGACTCCTGTCTGGCAGCCGGGTTTACAGGTCACGCCAAGTTGACTAGTGTAGGGGTGGGATCAGTGCAACATTTGAAAACGTCGCGATCGGCAAGTGGCTGAATTGGAATATGACGTGATCCGGTGATGAACCCTTCCTTTCTTCACCCACCTTTTTTGGGGTGGTTTGGCGATCTGCCACCGCACGGACCATCTCCTCAGAGCCCTCAACACCGCAAAGACGTCCTCTCTCTCGCCGAATTTCGTGCACCCTGTCTTCCTATCCGCGCCGTGAGGGGTTACGCGTGCCAAAGGGGAAGGCGAGGTCTGTTGACAGCCCACTCAAAAATTAGGTTAGGTGTTTTTGTTTGGCGCGTAAGCGGAGCCAAATAGGGATAAGAGAGGCGCGAATTTGTTCTTTACCGTATCTCTTCCTCTCTCTTTTACTTCTCTCTAGTCAACGGCCTAGCGCTGCGTAGCACCCTCTTCTCTCTCTTGTTCATTTATAGTTTCATGTTAGTTTTCCAATTCAGGCTTATACTTTGTTCGTTCTGACCATCTCCTTCAGCTCACATTCACATTTCTTGCAATAATGTCTGCTACCGACGCCACCGTTGCTGTTCCCGCTGAGGAAGTTAAAGCTGTTGAGACCCCCGCTGCTGAGCCTGCCCCTACTGAGGCTCCCGCTGCAGAGCAGCCTGCTCCCGTTATTGAGGAGGCTACCCCTACTGTGGTACGTTGCCTCTCTTCCGGCCACCTATCGCGTGCCTCACTTTTTTTTTTTTTTTTTCTCTTTGCAGGAGGTACCAAAGGAAGAAGAGGCCAAAGCACCTGTGAGCATCCTACATACCACTAACGTGGTATCTAAATTGATACTCTGCCCTTTAGGAACCCGCTGCTGAGGCCACCACTGCACCCGAAGAGCCCCCTGCCGAGGTCGCTGCTGAGGAGCCTCCCAAGGGTGAAGCCAAGGCCGTAAGTCAACCAATATAACAGCTAGTGGAGATGTCTGAACCCCAGTTGTTAGGATGCTCTTGCAGAGCCCCCTAAGAAGGAGGACAGGCCAAAGAGCCCTGGGATTCTCTACAAGATCCTTGCCCCATTCAAGCAGGGTGAGAAGAAAGCGAAGGCTCCTAAGAGTCCTAAAAAGGAGAAAAAGAAGGACGAGGTGAATAGCATTGTCGGTGTGGTGACTGTTCGGTAATAATTTCTTAGGCTGAGCCCGCGCAGGCCGAGTCTGCCGCTCCTGCTGCTACTGAGGTGTTGCCTGAAGTCAAACCTGAGGAACCTGTTGAGGAAACTCCCGCAGCTGAACCCGTGAAGGAGACTGAGACAGCTCCTGTCCCTGAAGAAACTCCAGCGGCCCCCGCTGAACCTGCAGCCGAGTCTGCGCCGACCGAAGCAACTGCTGCGGAGTCTCCCAAGGAGGAGAAGGTACGACAGGCTGTTAAGTAGTGCTTATTCGTTTCTAATTTTTTTTTTGTCAAGACTGAAGAGAAAAAAGAGAAAGACCAGAAGGCCGTCAAAGTTGGTCGCCGTCTATCAGCACGCGTGACTGAATTCTTCAAGAGCAGGAAACAAGAGGTCAATGCACCAGCGAAGGTGGATGAGAACCCCCCTGTCATTGACGAGCCTGTTCCTATTCCGCCTTTGGAGAATCCCGCTTCGAATGCGGCTCCCGCTGTGGAGCCGACTGCTGAAACATCTGAACCCGCCCCTGCTGCTGCCCCCGTTATTGCTGCCGCCGCATAAACACTTTCACTGAGTCGCGGTGTTCACGAACGACATGAGCTTCAGTCTACTTTTTTTTCTTTCGGATGTCATTTGTGGACAACTAAACACCACCGGTGACTGCGGAATCCTTTCCTGTTTATGGCTTATCTTTCCTTTTATACTACTCGCCGGATGTGGTTTTGCTTTTACTTGACGACTCCCTCCTCATGACTACCTCGATCCGTGTTTTTACTGGCTAATGTTGATTCATCTAATTGATACCCTCTACTTTGCACATGGTGGATCG